>JAVIXY010000158.1:0-41962 GCA_033030565.1 Fusarium nematophilum
AAATTATCTCCAGCAGTCTTCTCTATCAACATCACAGCCAGTTCCTATCAGAACTATTATCTACCACTCTACCCACTAACCGCCTCCGCAATGCCCATCTTGCCTATTTCATTGCTTCTTTAGCTCCGACCTTTAGGAGAATGGAGTTTCCTGAGCATCCCCATAATGTTCTCAGCAGCAACTTCTGCCGTCTCGTATGCACCATGGACGCAGCCTGTGCCAGTCCTTGAGCAATATTCGCCCGCGAATTGTAGTCTCGAATCTTTATTTGCCTGCAACGCATCCCAGAGTACCCTTGGGTCATCTCCCACCTTCGCAGTAGAGTACGTTCCGAACCCAGCAAACTCATCCCTCGTCCAAGACGTCGTCTTTGCCTCCACCATCTTGGGCAGGGCCTTATAGGGCTCTGACCTGAAGAGCTCCAAGAGGGGCTCAAAATAGTGAAACAACTTCTCTTGATTTCCGTCCATCTTCTCGATTTCATGGACAACCGGAGGAGACAGGAGGATGCAGTGCTTTTTGGCACCAGTCATCACCCAGAGGTTGGTGACCACGAAACAATGCGACAGCACTGGATACTTGTGGCTCTCGCTGTCCTCGGCCAAGCTCGCAGGAGTGGGGATGTATATCAGGCTGTCATTGTGCTTAGACCAGAAGACCTCAGCAAACTCAAAGATGACCTTGCCAAGCGCTCCGTAGCTCATCTTTGAGATTCCGGTACTGAGGTCCGTAGGGAGGGGGGGCTGGAAGCGGATCTTGTTTTGATGCAGCACGCCAAGGGGCACGGTAACGACCACGGCGTCACCGCTGACTGAGATGCGGTCACCATTGGCATCATGTGCATGAACAACAGCGGCATTCCCTTCAGAGTAATTCCACTCGATCTGGTCCACAACGTGACCATATCGTAAGGTTCCTGGCGACTCGATCACCGTCTGAGCGATAAAGTTGACAACCTTGTCGTAGCCTCCTTTGACATACAGATCTCGCTCAGGCGGCAGCATCTCATTCAAGAACATGGACGAGATCTCATTTAACGGAAGACCAAGAGTGTTCTCGACAATTCGGAGTGCCTCGGGCGCCCAATTCCTCTCATCGTCAGTGATCAGCTCGTGTTGCTGGACAAACTTGCGGATGTGTTCCTCAGCGGAAGAGTCGGGCCCCTCAGGGTTCTTTTGCAGCCAGTAGTTGAGATAGTCGATGAACTCGTCTGTTACGTTCCGAGCCTTGAAGTTTGGCCCAGCGGGACCAAACTCGGTGAAGTAGAGAGGGCTGCCGTCGTCGTAGTAGTAGCCGATGCCGAGTTTAAAGATGAGCTTGACGAGGGGGTTGTACGCAGTAGCATGCATCCACGCAGCGCCTGGACAGGATTAAAAGATATTCTGGAGTATTTGGACTTGCTACCACTCACCGAGGTCTATGCAATCAGGGTCGTCGTGATCAGTGAGGATTCGCCCGCCGATGCGATCCCTTGCTTCTAGCACCACGACTTCGAAGCCGTGGGAAATGAGAATGGAGGCTGTGTGAAGCCCGGCAATGCCGGCGCCAACTACAACCACCTTCTGATTTTTGCCAGGTATTACCGCACTTGTTTCGTTGCTTGATATGGAGGAATGCATGTTGAGAGACGAATGATGACAATAGCAGGTTGGCTTGGAGGAAGGGAAGACATCGAAGAACCGGAGAGGCAAACACAACTACAAATACTCTCCTGAATGTTGGACTCATTATTAGCAAGACTGACACACCGACTCCGTTGTGTAATTTTTTACCATTTAACTGCCCAGTTCGGAAGCCAAGAAAGGCCGTCTTTCATCAATTCGAGTCCGCACTTTGGAATCATTCTCCACTTGCAAGAGTCATCTTCAGTCAATACGGAGCAGCCAATCAAGACTCGTTATTTGAGCAAGCCATCTTAGAACCTACAGCCAAGCTGTACGTCGTCGCACCACGAAATTCTTTTTAGCAAGGCGGCGAAACTGATCATCACGTCCAGGCAGCCGCAAGGTGTTCGTGCGAAACTTGGTAAATTGGCTTTGAAGCTAGAAGGCCATGCATCTATGTGATGATGGGTAACACCCGAGATATCATAATCACAAACCAAGATACAAAGTCAAACAACTGGCCAAAATCGGTGACATGCGATCGACTTGAGAAGGAACCAGGACCTCAAGGCATGCGACTACTTAGATGGACAGGTGAAAGCGGCCATGCACCCGGGTCCAACCGCACGCTGGCATCGGCGGCAATTGTCACCACTACTCGCCGTGCGGCACTTCAAGCAGGTGAGCATTGACCCGCATGTGTTCGGGGGGCATTTGTTGCTCTGGGCACAATCGAAGCAGCTCTCTGTGGTCTGAGAGTTCAGGCAGAGCGTGCAGTAGCTGATGAACTGCGGGTCCGCCGCTGGAGAGGCGGCGGCGAGGAGGGCGTTGAAGACTAAGGCGGATACTGAGTGCTTTATCGTGGTGTTGTTTTCGGCCTGGTATCACAATGAGTGAAAATCTTCGATTGATATGAGATAATAGAAATATATGAGGATATTTAGAGGATATTTAAAGGATATTTAGAGGATATTTAGAGAATATTAGGTGATATTAAGTGATAGAACTAAACTGAGGATATTTTATAACCAGTGGAAGGGAGGGCTTGCTCTACTTATCGATGGTCGGGCTTTCATCTACCACGAACTGCCGAAAATTGGCATCTTTGACCGTCAACTCCCTTACTCCTGTATGCGTGTGCATCTGACCATTTGGGGAGAGCAATCCCCTCGCTAGCTGATATCAGGTGCTTGAAACCAGCCGATAGCATCTCATACCGGGCAGTGGCTGCGCTTGGCCAGCAATAAGGTTCGCACTGCCTGCTGCGGCGGCTTGACGTCGAGGTCCCCGATCTCCCACCCCTGATTGCCCGAGTGCCCAGGTCTTGTTCTCACGGCCTCAAACTCTTAATCTTTAATCAAGTGGTAAAAGTTCCGGCCGTAAGGTTTATACAGATCGTATAGTATCTTGGGGGACTTTTGTTATTTAGCTCGTATTAACTTGGTTCTGGAGCATGTCACGGCTTGCCATGCATGAGAGATAGTATGGACATGTCATGCGCCGGGAGAATGACAACACACACCGCGCGTCTCTGGGCCGACTTAATACGACCTTTGCCTAAACAGCTTTAATTGAGTCCATAAAGGTGGGAAAGAAACGGTTTGAGGTTTAAGTGATGAAACTCTGGTCGCCGATGAAGACATGAGACTGTAAAAAGTCAATTTGGGGTTGAATTCACTAAAAGAAATGAATATAAAAGCCGGCCTATCTATGGATTTGAACACAGCCAAGATCTCGAGTCTGATCCACCCTCAACGACGATTTCTATCACATTAAACTACTAATCATGAAGGTCCTTGTTGCTCTCACAGCGCTCCTCGGGTACGGCCGTACCTTTCTCTCTGTGGGTGAGTTACTAGCCACTCCATTGCCAGTCTTTGGTATGAGGCCAATATCTCAGGTATATTTCTCCGCTCATGATGTCTAAATCTGAGGATGAGGATTTCAGGGCCGATAGCAGGATTTGTGAGGTGGTTTTGTTAGCCATTGTCTGTGCTAGTTTATCCAAGCCATCATCAAGGTGAAAGACCAAGAGTCTTTTGTAGCCTATTCTATTACAACTTGTGCATTGTTTTCACAGATCAACAACGTTGCCCTTCACCCTGAGCGAGATCTGGTTCCCGACCTGTCAACCACATATCCTGTGATCCAGCCATGTCGGACCTGGGCTTCCTTGACCCGCTCTCGAGAATGAGCCCCCTAGTGTGGCTTGCTCGAGAAGGCCAGCACTTGCAGCCTCATCAGCGCTGCGTTGAGCCTAAATGGTCTTAGTGGGTACAAAGTCACTGGGCTGTGTTCTGGTAGAATTGGACCAAGGCCCACACGTCTATCCAACGACACAACAGCCCGAGTCTTATCCAATGCCGAACCACCAGGATTGTCACCAATCATGTCTTCTAAAATAGGTCCCTCCAGACTT
Organism: Fusarium nematophilum; assembly: GCA_033030565.1. Classification (NCBI taxonomy): domain Eukaryota; kingdom Fungi; phylum Ascomycota; class Sordariomycetes; order Hypocreales; family Nectriaceae; genus Fusarium; species Fusarium nematophilum. The sequence continues at coordinate 4,024 of JAVIXY010000158.1, forward strand.
GATATAGCTCATAAACATACAACTGTACAGCCTTGAACTAAAATCTGACCGACATCACCCCACTTGCACAGGATTCTATGCAAGCAATTAAATTACAGCTGTAGCGTGTAAACTAGGTTAGCTGGGTCGTTGGTCGGCCGACCCAGTCAGATCGCGTTGGTCGCTGTTGGTTCGTCAAGATGGGCAAAAGTAAGCCGCGATATTACGTGCACCAAAGAGCGAACGCGCGACCAAAGAGCGAAAGGCGAGCAGCAACCAAAGATGTCGCCTCTAAAAATCGAAGAGAATAAATACTTGGCCGCGTGCAGTGCAAAGGAAGTATCATCTCGCCAACCAACAGGAGAACCACACACAACTACCACCTCAGAAATCATCGACTAAAATGCGCGCCTCATTCATCGTCCACACCCTTCCCCTCCATGCCGGGCTCGTCCTGGCACTTCCAGGAATTGCAGCCCGGGCGACCGACATCGGCTACTTTAACCCCCCTCAACTCGAGCCGTTCCTCCAGATGGATCTTCGCGTCGACTTCGTCACCAACGTGACTACTCCAGATGGAGTGATTGGCCTGGCCCCCAACCGCGAGGGCGGAAGTGCCACTGGTGCCTTTGAGGCGGAGATTCTGCCTGTCGGGGCTGCCTTTGAACGAGCTGTCTTGAACGAGGAGGGCGAAAACAGCGTGAGTCCGGGATCCCGATTGTTTAGCTTGTTGCAGAATCTAACCTCCCTTGAACAGTTCCTCCAGAATCGATACATCTTTCAAACTCCCGAGAACGAGACGATTAGCCTCGAGGTCGATGCCATCATCCACTACGAGAACAATGCCCTGCACGGGTTTGGGTTTGGGTGAGTCAAGCACTTCGTGGTGTTTAGAAACATGGCTGACCACAGCAGCAAATTTGCAACGACTGTGCCACGTCTCATGGCTATCAACTACAAGAGCTTTGTTGTCGAAGTTGAGGGCAGCTTCAACACTGGAGAGGCTCGCGCCGAAGTTTTCGAGATCAAGCCGTGTGGAAGGCGCGATGGCAAGCCTATTGAGGCCCTCCTTCCTCCTGGGGGAGCATAGTGCTTTAGTCGAGAAGTACCTGAACAGATAAGGGGGCAGATCAAGGAGCATTGCGCGGCGGTTCTTCTACTGTCGTAAGATATCCATTGTCAAACAACTAGATGTCCGAAGGGTAATAGAGGACCTACATCGTGAACTTTCAAGACCACCTTTACCATAGCTTCTGCCTTCTGATATTCTTCCAAACCATGTGACATCCTTACTCTCACGATCCATACACGTACCCATGCCCTACATGATCCTCCCTCAACCGACTATTCCCCCTCCCCTGAACATTCTCCCTCAGCGTCCCCCCCTCCACCTCATAATCCCCCCAGTAAATCCCCCTCCTCTGCAACTCTGGCACCAACAAACTCACAATATCCTCCCACGACCCCGGCTGCACAACAGGCGACAAGTTAAACCCATCCACATCCGCCTCCTCAACCCACCTCTCCATCCCATCCGCCACCGTCTCCGCACTCCCCACAAGCACAGCCCCATTGCCCCCAATCGACAACTCCTCCGCCGCCCTCCTCGGCGTCCACTTGCCCGTTCCCTGTTCCTCGTTTAAGAGGTTGCTAAATGCACTCTGGATGATGGCAGACGACTTGCTGTCCTCTGGCTTGATCTCCTCGTCGAGGTCGTATTTACTCAGGTCGATGCCCGTGAACGCGCTGAAGATGACGAGGCCTCCTTCGATGGACTGATACTTCTTTATCTCGGCTAGCTTAGCTTGGGCGTCGGCGTCTGTCTCTCCGAGGATGACGGTGAGACATTGGAAGAATTTGAGGCTTTGGGGGTCGCGGCCTCGAGCTGCGGCGAGTTGGCGGATCTTGGCGATCTTGGGGGCGAGAGTGCCGGGGACGTGGCCGGCTACGAAGACGGCTTCTGCGTGCTTTGCTGCAAAGGCCGAGCCGGCTCTGATACATGTTAGCTGGAATTAATGGATTCTTTGGTGAATACTTACGGGGATGTGCCGGCTTGGAAGAGGAATGGCGTTCGCTGAGGACTTGGGTCGACTATGAATGGGCTCTCGAGTCGGTGATATTTGCCCTCGTGCTTGATGGTCCGGACTTTGGAGGGGTCAATGTAGGTTTCTGTCTCCTTGTCTTTTACTACAGCATCATCGGCAATTGACGATTCCCAGAGTCTGCTTCCGTTAGAAAGGTCATCCTCAGGTTTTGGAAACATACTGGTAGAGGAGACCCATCAGCTCATCCGCTGCCTCATATCGCTCATCATGAGGGATAATGTCTGTTAATCCCATTGCAAGCGCACTAGCCTTGTTCCAAGACGTGACGATATTCCAGCCAATGCGCCCTTTAGTAAAGTGATCAAGAGTCGAGAAACGACGAGCCAGCAAGAAAGGCCTCTCGTAGCTTGTAGAAGCAGTGACGCCAAAACCCAGCGATTTTGTCACTGCAGCCATGGCTGAAATGGGCTAAAATTCTCAGCTTTATGTCAACTCACTTCAGATGTGACTTACAACAAAGGGATCCGTGACTGGAAACTCAGATCCTATCTTGATGGCTGGATCCCTACTCCCCTTGTACACATCGAAACCTCCAACCGTATCCGCAAGAAAGTACAACAGAAACTTGCCCTTCTCAAGAAGCTTGGCCGTCTCCAGCCAATAGTCCAAGTCCCGTTTATCCGCCGAACGGTCGGCCGGGTTGCGCCATTGGCCGGGGCTGGTATGGCCAACGGTACAGGCGTCAAAGGCATTGAGGTAGATTCGCTTCTTGGTGCGAGCTTGAGCCATGATGTCGTGATGTTAGACGAGGGGATGTTTGATAAGCAACCAGGTGTATTTCAACCGGGCTTGTCATTGTTGAAATACCTGCTATCTCGTTCGAGTTAGGAAGAAACGGGGCACGGCATGGCACCATTCTGGCCAACATCCGATTTCGCCTTGCTTTTCCTGGCATCCGTCAAAACTGCGGAAATAGCGAGATCGCTTATTCCAGACTCCACTACGGCAGTCCTCCACCTCGGATCCATGGTTCCTTGATAAGGCTGCGAGCCTGCAAAACATTCACATCCCTGGAGAATGCGGTTCATACTTCCCTATTCGGCAGATTCGCAATTCGACCCTCCAGTTGCATCTTGGAACTAGTCCATGCCTGCATGTATCAGCCGGTTATTGACTCCTCCCGACGAAGGATTCACCATCAAAGGAAACGAGCCTGCGAATCAGAGCTCCAGCCCATTCGGCATATTCCTTCCTTGCCATTCCGATGTCCATGCCTGCATCAATGATTCGGAACTGTACGCAACAGCTACTCGGCAAACTCGGCGAGTCCCCATCAAAGGATCCTAGTACCCCCAGTATCCAATAAAGGATCCTCACCCATACCCAGAGTGTCGTAGAACCCTCACCTAATTCCCTGGGTCAGATTCGCCATACCGCTGCACCCTCGCTCCACCGCCCTGCATGTATATCATCCAGACTCTCGGGTCGAAACGCAAGGACGCCCAAAGCCTCGGGTCCTTCCGAGATTCCTTGTATCTATTCCATTCACCATGGGCTCTCCCCAGTCTGAGGTCTCTGACCAAAAGGGCGATGTTGCGCCTGTTGCGGTTGATGTCAGCACAGAGCGAGATGACGCCTCTGGAGGTGAACAGCGACGATATGTCTTTGGATTCCAGCTGCCTCGGTACTTTAACAGGGATGAAGATAGGAGACTTGTTCGAAAGCTCGACATCTTTCTTCTGTAGGCATTTCTTGGAACGGACGGGAATCAGGTCTGACATTTACAGGTCCTACACGGCTCTCTCGTGCTTTATGCAGACACTGGACAATACCAACATCAGGTGTGTCTGGCCTCTTGCGGCCTGCAGATTATACTGACATTTCTAGCAACGCCTACGTTTCTGGCATGCAGGAAGATGTAAGACACATTTCCAGATGTGGTGGTCACAGCTAACCCATCAGCTTTCCCTCTACGGAAATGAACTGAATTACTTCTCAACCACATTCAACTGCGGCATCATCGCCGGAGCAGGTAAGAACCCTTTCACTTGCTATTTCATCACTAACGAGTGCAGTCCCCCTCATGTTACTCTCAACACGGCTTAGGCCCTCTATCCTCATGCCCAGCTGCGAACTCGCCTGGACATTCCTCGTGATGGGTATTGCTGGAGCCAAAAATGCAGAGACTGTACGTCCTTGAAATCCACATTCTAACTAAAACTCTCAACTAATACCGACAGGTATACGGCCTGCGCTTTGCTATCGGCTTCTTCCAGGGCATCGCCTTCCCTGGTTTTGCCGCACTTCTAGGCGCATGGTACACCCCTTCGGAGCTCGGAAAGCGGATGGCTCTGTACGAAGTCTCGGCCAGAGTTGCCGGCATGTTCTCTGGATACATCCAGGCGCGCCTCTACACCAACATGAATGGCAAAGGCATGGCCAGTTGGAGGTTAATTGCCATCTAGCTAATATTATAACTCAACTGACGCGTATCTTAGGTGGCTCTTCATCTTTGACGGAATTATCTCCTTCCCCATTGCAGTCTGGGGCTTCTACGCTCTTCCCGACCAGCCAAGAGACACAAGAGCAAAGTGGCTCAAGCCTTCAGTGCGTACCCCCTTCTACCCAGTGTCCAATACTCACCAAGTGTAGGAAGTCGAACTAGCCATCGACAGGATGGACCGCGTCGGCCGTCGCCCCGTCCAGAAAATCACCTGGGCTCGCTTCAAAGGCATCTGGACAACCTGGCACGTCTACCTCTTTGTAACATGCTACTTGTAAGTTCCCTTCCTCCAGCACCAATGCAAACCTAATCAACTCCCCAGTCTGTACGGCGCCTTCTCCTGGGGCGACGGCTACTTCAACCTCTGGCTCCAGTACCTCGGCAAGTACACCGTCCCGCAGATCAACAACATCCCCACGGCCGGACAGGGCGCCGCGCTAGTCAACTCCATCATCAGCGGCATCGTGTCGGACTGGCTTGAGAACCGGCCGGTGGTCATTGTCGCCAACATGGTTCTCTGCCTAGCGGGCAATGTGTTTGTTGCTGTGTGGGAGGCCCCCGAGTGGCTCAAGTTTATTGGGTACATTTCCATCACGGCGGGTCTCCCTGCGCAGTCTATCACTATTGCCTGGTTGAACGAGGTTTGTCAGGGGAACGGGACGCTGAGAGGACTGATTGTGTCTTTGGACAATACGATGGTTTATGCCATTAATGCTTGGGCTTTGGTGCTGCTCTTCCCGGCAGTGGATGGTATGTACGAGGAGCATTCCTCGGTTCTGGGCTTTACTTTATGGGTCAAGCTGACAGTTCAAGCACCTCATTACGATTACGGATATCAAGTATGTGCCGGCATGATCGGTCTCGCCATTCTCACCGTGTTTGCGATTCTGTTCCAGATTAAACGAGATCTGTAAGTTCTTTCCAATTCCTGGCCACCACCATGCCGTGAACAAGTTTCTAACTTGTGCAGAAACAACGGCCGGGCAATCCGCAATGACCAGGGTCTTTTGGAGTTCAAGGCCTGGCCTGTAGAGAGCGATGAATCTCGGGAAGGGGTGAGAGTCTGACGGAGATCGGGGTCTCTCTGTAGTAGATGAGAGCCTTTTAGCCGATTTTGAGATCGACTACAAGGCTTCTTCTCTGCTGGGTTTGAATCGGTTAACACGCCGCTATATAGTTATACTTCTCTCATCGGTGCCTTTTCAAAAGACGCATCAGACAATTAATCAGATTCGATTCTCCATTAGCTGCAAAGATGCCGATACCGGCGATTACCAGATGCAGAGTAGATACGCCATGGACATTTAAGATGGCATCATCGACTAAGAGACTAGGGACCACATTTACCAGGATAGGGGCATGTCGTCTTGACAGGGTCCACATTCTACGAAGATAGTGGGGATGGACATGTCGGCATCAGTTTATATACCTGCCAGACTTGCGGATGCATTATCTGTGATACTTTTCATCTAAACCAAGAGTGCCCACTGTATTGGAGACAGATCTTGGGCTTGTTCCTTTAACATCAAACAAGCTGAGTCGACTGTCGCCGTCAAGATGCCAATCATAATCGGCGTAGACGTTGGTAGGTTTTGAATTCCCCTGCTAAACAGCAATTAACACCTATTAGGGGGCACCAACACAGACGCCGTGGCCATCGACCTAGGCCTGAGCGAGAGCAGCCCCATCGACAGCATCCTCAGCTCTACAAAGACTGCCACCACCCCAGACACCAGCAAGGGCATCAACCAAGCTCTCAGGCAGATTATCGGAAATCTTCCTCAGCAAGCTAAAGACGATATAATAGCCGTCAATGTTGGTACTACTGTCAGTTTCCCTCTGACTCCCTCCTGACGTCCTAGCGTTGACATTAGGGCCCAGCACTTTATCAATGCAGTCGTAGAAAAAGACGCCACGAAGCTAGCCAAGATTGCAGTCCTGCGTCTAGGCGGACCGTATGGGAGGGAGGTGCCCCCTTTTGCTGGTCTGCCTGACGACTTGAGGCGTCTTGTTGAGGGATTCAGTGCAAGTTTACCAGGTGGACTGGAAAGTATGTGTCCCAACGGCCAGGTTATCCAAGTAATCGCTAATTATTCGCTCAATTTAGTTGATGGACGAGAAATCACACCTATTGATGAGGCCCTGACGAGAAATACAGCCCAGCAGATCCAAGCAGCTGGCATCAAAGACATTGCAGTCGTGGGGATATACTCTCCCATAGACTCTGTCCACCACCAAGAACAGCGCGTTGCCGATATCCTCCATTCTGTCTTGGGAAAGGATATAAACATCACCCTCTCTCACAAAGTCGCCGGCATTGGCTTCGTCGAAAGAGAAAACGCCACGATCCTCAACGCAACGATTCTACCGTTTGCTCGCCGAACTATCCGCCAGTTCCAGCGGTCCCTCCGAGACTTGGACATTTCAGCAAGCCTGTGAGTTAACAGACACGCCCAGTCTGTACATGTGTTGACCAACAGGTTTCTCACCAAAAACGACGGCACTCTCATCAGCGCGGAAAACGCATCAGCCCTCCCAGTGTCAGCATTCCTGTCCGGCCCAACCAACTCCCTAACCGGAGCAGTCTTTCTCGCCAACACCAACGGACGCCTCAACCAGGGTGCTCTGGTCCTCGACATCGGCGGCACAACCTCTGACATCTGCGCAGTAGAACCATCGGGTCTACCCCGTCCAGCAGCGGCATTCTCCCACCTCGCTGGGGCAAGAACAAACTTTGCTGTCTCTGACCTGCGCAGCATAGGCGTGGGGGGTGGTTCGCTCGTTCAGATAAAGGACGGCAATGATGTCGCTGTCGGGCCCCGATCTGTGGGAAAAGAACTCACCCTCAAGGCTCGCGTTTTTGGGGGCTCGATCTTGACAGCGACGGATATTCTGGTAGCTGACGGACTAGAAGGCTTGGGCGACAAGTCCCTGGTCTCGGATATCCCAGACTCCGTCATCCTCCAGACCAAGAAAAATATCAAGGTTCACCTCGAAACAGCCATCGACGAGATGAAAACCACCGAGGGAGACGTTCCCGTTATTCTGGTAGGCGGCGGCAGCATCCTCTGCTCAGAGTCCCTGAAGGGTGTATCGGACTTGATCCGCCCCCCGCTTGCACACGTCGCAAACGCAGTTGGTGCGGCAATGGCCAAGGTCTCTGGCTCATCTGACGCAATCGTCCATGTTTCTGACGAAAAGTCCGAGGGCGAGGCCGTGAGTCGGGTCCGAGAACAGGCTATTCTTCAGGCTCGGCAGAGCGGAGCTGAAAATCCAGAGATTGTCGAGGAGACCATCCTTCCGGTTCCGTATGTTGCCACGAGGTCACTACATATTAGTGTTCGAGCTGTTGGCAAGCTTTCAACAACTGGATTTCGCCCTCAAAAGGATGAGGTATCACCCCCGGTTGAGACTGGCCCTGAAAAACTCATCAGCAGCCCTGAACCTGCTACGCCAACAAAGCCATTTCCTATTCCCAATTCTCAGGCAGTTCCCTCAACTCCCATCACCTCCTATCGCCCACACGTCACCAACCATCGGTGGACCCTCTCCCACCTCGACCTCGACTTCATAGCAGAAGGCTGCGCAATCCTCGGCTGCGGCGGCGGAGGCGACGTCTACGCAAGCCACCTCAGCGTCCGCAAACTCCTCTCCGCCGCCACCCCAGTCGAGGTCATCTCCTCTTCTGTCCTACCAGACGACGGCTTCATCCCCGCCGTCGCAGTCATGGGTTCCCCCAGCACCTTCTCTGAGCGACTGCCTTCCGGCCAAGAACTAAAGAACTCTGTCGCCGCGGTCCTGAAATCCCAGAACTTTGGCGTTGAGGATCTCACCGCGGTGATGAGTCTTGAGATTGGAGGTTCGAACGGCATGAGGGGAATTCAGGCGGCGCTCTGGACTGGGAAGCCTCTTATTGATGCGGACTTGATGGGCAGGGCGTATCCGAACCTCTGGCAGGTTACGCCCAATAACGCGGGAATCTCACTTGCACCAGCTGCCGCGTCAGATGGCAAGGGAAATACAGTCGTTCAGGTGCATGCAAGTTCCAACCGCGAGGTTGAGAATATCCTTCGTGCTGTATGTGTCCAGATGGGCCAGGCAGCGGGGATATCGCTCGGCGGCTTGACAGGTCTTCAGGTGAAGAGATTTGCGGCGCAGGCATCAATATCTCTTGCTTGGAGATTAGGTCGGGCGGTGCATCTGGCACGAGTGGAGAAGAGAGATGTGGTGGAGAGTATCCTTGCTACGCGTCCCGGAAAGAGGATCCTGACTGGCAAGATCACCAGCGTCACGAGGGATGTTCGAGACGGCTTCACAGAGGGATTTGCCAACATCGTGCCATTCGACGTTCCCGGAGAAGAACCATCCGCCAAAGATATCAGAGTGTCGTTCCAGAACGAAAACATACACGTATTCGAGACTGACAGCAAGGGTACGCTGGCTAGCGTACCTGATCTCATCTGCCTGCTGGATGCTGAGGACGGCAGAGCATTAGGTACTCAGGATTATCGGTATGGGCTGCGAGTTCATGTCGTGGTACTAGCTGGCAGTTCGCAGTGGACAGAGGGAGAGGGACTACGGAATGGAGGCCCAGAGGCTTTTGGGTGAGTTATCCTAGGCTCTGGGAGTTAACTACTAACATTCCTCACTAGACTAAACATTGAATATGTCCCTATAGCCGAGGTGGGGGATGCCAGGTCTGTTATTGAGGAATTCAACAGTCCTCAGTAGTCGTGTCTTTGGAACGCCAAGTCTAGAGTACAAGCTGTCCGTTGATAGTCATGCCCAGCACTAGATGGGAGACATTAGATCATAGGCAAATCAAGTCAAGCAGCCCAAGCAGCCATCCAACTATCTAGCTCCCTTCATCCCTCGCCAACCTATACACATTCCTATAACTCCCACCCCCCCTCGCCTGATTCAACGCCACATGAAAATCCTCACTGAACTTGGTCGGCCCCCTCCACCGCCCAATCGTCCTCAAGCTCTCCAACTCCAGCAGCTCATAGTTCTTCCAGTCCCCCACCGTCGCCCACTCGGCCGAGTCGACATTCGTCCTGTCAAACACGTCCTCGTTCTCAAACCGCGTCCACCTCGACACCCTCAGCCTCCTGCAGTCCATCGAGAGGGCAGCCCTGAAGACGAGCGCAGAGGGCCATTTGCCGAGGGAGCGGTGGAACACCATGTCGCCGGAGCCGAGGTGCCAGCCCGTGACGTACCACGCCTCGCGGTCCGCTGCCTTATCGTAGGCGCAGCCCACCATGACGAGCAGATCCCTTGCGCACTCGGCGCTGGGCCAGGTGTCGCTAAGCGCCATGGGGGGTCTATAAGGCTCTGTCACCCAGAAGTCGTTCCTCTCGAGGATGGTCCTCTTGTGGGCTCCAACCCTGGCCATGCCGCCGTATCTAGGAAGTGGATCAGGCCCAATGTCCCAGTAGTCTGCCCACGCCTCGGCCTGCGTCAAAAACACCCTCACGACCCGCTGGCCGGTCTGCGAAAAGGTCGTCACCCAGGGATGCCCGCTCGTGAGGCCCTTGTTATCGTCCGGCAGCGTCCCCGTTCTGATTTCGTGCTCGTACCCGCCTCCTACTGCGACCCTCTCCACCTGGAACAGTCCCAGGCCGCCGCTGCGCTTCCACGTCAGGAACAGCACCCGGTTCTCGTCCTTGGGGAAGTAGTCTATGTTGAAGTGTGAGTTCAGGTCGAGGCTGTGCACCTCGGCCTCGAGCACCCAGTCGTACACCCTGAGCTTCCATTCGTCGCTCTTCTTGGTGCGCTGCACCAGCATCATGAAGTACCCGTTCCGGGACAGGGGCACGACCTCGGCGTGCGCCGAGTTGAAGAGCATGGACAGCGAGCTCCAGGGCCTCCAGGTGCCGCGGACTCTGGCGGATGAGACGTCTTGGATTATCGCCGCCTTTTTGGACTGATCCCATGAGAAGGCTGTGCTTCCGTCGAACGATACGGCAAGCATCTGGCCTGGAAAGGGGCCGACGTTCTCGGCCACAAGCTCCATCTTGTAAGAAGCTTTGGGAGGGCCCTTGGACTTTGGAGGGCCCCTTTGGTGCGTGGTAGCCGACATTCCAGGGTTTCTGGGCTTCTTCTCTGGGCCTTGTCTCTGGACATGCATTTGGTCAGGAATATTTACTGTATCGTGAAAGGTGGTAGTCAATATATCCATCTCCTTGTCGGCAACTCTTTCGGGTAACTTTTCCACCGGACTAGGATTCTCGGGTATCTCTAGGGGCGCCCTGCACCAGATGAGTTCTTGTAACCGTTTCATAGGCAGACAACTTACGAGAACTCTACAGGAGACCCAGGCCTAGACAAGTCATCGCAGACAGTCCCTGCCACAGTCGTCATGTCGTCCAGAAACCGCTTCAGCATAAATGCCCTATTGCCCGCCGGTGCAGCAGGATCATTGACGATGAGGGCTTCCAGTCGAGCAATCTCCTCAAGAATCTTACTCGTATCTTCTTTAATATCAGTCGTGTCGTTCACAATCTGGCCCGTATCCTTCTTGATGTCTTTTGAGATAGCCCTATTGCGCAGTGAGCAGATGCATCTCAACGGGGAGATCAATCCCACAGAGTGATGGTGTCAACCGCAAGGTTTAAGGCCTGTCGATGAGCCCCCAGCAGCGTCTTTAGAGTTGCCACTCTCTCTTTGCCCCGAACAGCCCAGCGGGTTGGTGCTAGTTTGCCGTTCGTGTATTCCGCCAGCACCTCCTCGATGTCGCGCGCCACGCCGAGGCAGTTGTCGATGATGCCACGGATGTCGCTCTCCAAGCTGCCCGGAATCGAGCCTTTACTAGCAGCCTTTCCATCATCGGACACGATGTCTTGGAGGAGATGCACTGTGAGCGTCAGGTCCGAGAGTTCCAGGTTAACCGCCCGCAGGTCGCCCCGGGCCTCCTTGCAGTCGACGATAAACCTCGTAATCAGGCTCGAGGTTTTGTGAATCGCATCAATAAGACCCAGACAGCCAACGGTTATTGAGAGCGGATCCATGGCAGGCGTCGGGAGCGACGTGAGGGAGTCGCGTAAGACCCAGGTCAGGTCATGAAGGGAGGAAAGACGCCTCGCTGGTGAAGGGGCCAATAGGTATTAAGAGTGCAGGTGAGGCTGAGGAGGGGTCTTCAGGGGGATTCAATAGTGGAAAGTGGCTTGCGGCTGAGAGTCTAGACTGCGCCTATCGAGAATGGGGACTTGGTTGGCTTGGCGTTGCCACTGAAGTCTAGAGGTATTTTATACCCTTTCTGTTGAACGCCGTCATCACCACCTTATGGATGGCTATAACCCGTACAACTGGAATTTATCAGGGCTGGTCTATCGACAGGGGAATTCGCTTTACTAGCGTCTGGAATAAGTGTTAATATCAACTACAGACTCCCGACTAAATGACCAATACTCAATCTTTTAAAAGGACTGAACTTGAGTAGCCCACAGCTCCCATACCACGTCTTTTAGCCGTTAATCTTTAACTCATTGTTGTTACTTTCTTATAACCCTATGCCTCCAAAAGATAGATCACGCCAACATAATAATAACCACAGATTTCGTCAAGGCAAACATCATAAAGGTCAACTATTAAAATATCTTCCTTGCTACAGCTTTTAGGGCCGTATTTACAGACGCTGCTAAACGGGCGTGATCCTTAATAGCATGGATGCCTTCGCAATCTCCCCTTGTTGAGGCCGTGTTGGTATAGGGTAGGAATGTGCGAAATACGCGAACAAGATGTATATTGACCAGGGCCATAGTATTAAACCCAGCCTCGCGTTCTCAGCTTTCTATAAGGTGCCCAACCGTGTCGAAAATCAACTCAACAACACCTTTCTCTAGGTTAGAGGTTTCATTACAAATTATCATATCATCATATATATACACATCTTAGATGCCAATCTCGCTTTCGCCACCCCATCACGATCAATCTAACCCAAACAGCTTCTTCACATAGCTCCTCTTCTCTCCACTTACAGCTCGGCGCTGAACCAGCAGCTGCATAACATTGCTCAAGTACTGACCATACTCCCCATCGCCACCCCTCGCCTCTTGTTCGCGCTCCTTGATCAAGGACACAATACCCGGCTGCCGTACTCCACGCTCGAGAAGAAAGTCAACCACCATCAGTCTCTGGGAATACGGAATCGCCGGCAGATTTGGCTGATCGAGGATAGCTAGCGGCTCAGGCGCGCTGAAAGCCCCAGGGCCAAAGACAGCCTGTTCCAGCAGGGCGACTGAGCGCTTCTGAGGTACCGGGTGGAAGAGCGCCGGCTTGCCTCTCAACTTGTGCCGAATGTACGGGAGGACGGCAAACTGCGCTGCCAGCCCGCTGAACGTGTTTGCCCTGACATTATGGGTCTTCATAGGCTGGTAAGACGCCCACGATATCTCTGTAGAAGGATCAAAGCTATCGAGGCCGATGAACGTCGAGAAGTTCTTGGCTGAGGCATCGTGGAATCGATCAAGAGTGGCGGCCAGAGCGGCATCCGAGGTGATGGCTGGATCGACATGGGACGCGTAATGCAATCCTTTCGTGACACCTCTCCAGTAGCTGGTGCTGCCGGGGAGGAAGAATCTCTCTTTTGAAGTCCAGTTCTCCGCCTGGATGATCTCTGCTTGAAGAAGACAGAAGTGCGGGTCGAGACCGCGGGGGCTGACGGATCGTAATTGCTCCCAGACACGCGGTTGGTTGACCCATTCTGCCGCCGTTCGGTGGAGATACTCGATGGTTCTTGTCTGAGGTACAAGCTCCAGGATGCCCCTGGTCCGGGCACCGAGTCTGCGTTTCAGCGAAGTCTGAATCTTCTTCATGTCCAGCGTCTGAGTATGGGCCGTGGTCAACCCGCCTCTCGTCTCATCGGCCAGCCAGAGGGTCATCCAGTCGAGAGGCTGGGAAGCCAAAACGTATAGCTGCAGCATCGCAGATACTTCAGGTAGCAGTCTCTTAGGGATGGCCGCGTAGATAGCGTCGTATAGACTCTCGATCTCGCTCGGCATCGTATCGAGGATTTCCGCAAGGTGAGGCAGACTCGACCCATCAACCAGATTCTCCAGGAGTGTCTGGGTTACTAGAGCAGTCCACAGGAAGACCCCTTTAGCTTTCTTGACAATGTCATCCAGGAGCCTATCACCGCCGCCCTGATATAGATCATTCAGCTCCTGGAACGCGAGAACGCCACGGAAGTGACCGCGAACAAAAGCCTGGATATCGGTGTCTGTTAGAAGATGCATCTGCAGCCCCGGACTGGATGCGAAAGCGTCGCTGAACTGTGGCCAAGGCCGGCTCGCAACACAGACCTTCACTGTTCGGTGGTACGAGATGCCCTGTATCCTCTGGCACAGCTCAACAGGAGCAATGTCAAACTCGTCCAGGCCATCGATGAAGAGAACCAGGCGAGGTCCGCCCTCCTTGTAAGCTAGAAGGCGCGCAAATGACTCCTCTAGCTCCCAGGTGCTCCAAGGAGGGAACGAGTCGACCTCGCGGACCGCGTGGAAGAGCGACCAACGCCGTGGGCAGAGATGCGGCGTCATGGCAGGGTTGACAGCAAGTACCTGGTGAAGGAGCGTGCGCAACAGGCCATCTACAGACCTTGCCATTTCGGCCCCTGGCTTCCACGCATAGTACTTGATCTTGTATAGCGGGGATCCTCGGGACCACCTCTGCAGGTGGCCATCCAATGCTGGGTGGCCCAGGATGAATTTCATCATGGTGGATTTGCCAGAACCAGGCTTTCCGGTGATCCAGTATGGAAGACCGGAATCGCCTTCAAGCCAGTTCGGGAAGCTAGACCACATTGGCGTCCCTTCTGGCGAAATCTGAGGATATCTGTCGAACACCCATCGAAACGTACAGTCGAAAGTCTTGGCGATGGCTTCTTCCCTGTTGTGCATTGACTCAAAGCGAAGGCTCTCGCAGATGATGGATGTCAGCTCGTGCGCTGAAGAGTCGGTCTGCCGGGGGAACGATCTCAGGAGGGCCTGGTCGTGCCTCCAGTCAGGGCTCCAGATACGCCTTACGATCTGAGCCGTCACGTTGTTTCGGCGCATCGAGTCTGCGGCTGTCTGCTCAACCGTCTTCTGGCTCCGTCTCTGCTCCGGACCGGAACGTCCACCTGTCTCCAAAGCCCGAGACAGCATCCCGATCATGATATCGAGCTTGCTGAACTGATGCTCCCAGTCTTTGGTGCTCTGTGCATTCGCCCTGGAAGAGAATAAACAGTAAGCTTACGGCTGGGCAATGCTGGTTGGAGGAACAAACCATATTGAAATAGTTGCCGTCATCATCATCCCTTGACGGACTCTCTCCAGGCGCTCGCCGACCTCGGCAATCTCGTCCCGCTGCCACCAACTCTGCAGCGCGGCTCGAAAGCACACTCCAACAGATCTAGCCTCGTATGACCTGGACCTGGCTCGATCAGCCGCCTGCTTATCCTGGTCCAGCTCGTACTGAAACGCCGTGCCGACCTTGGGCATGATGGCGAGGATCTTGGCTGCGATGGCGTCACACTCTCCGCAGAGGCGAAGCAATTCTGCATCAGCATCGTCTGAGGCGGAAGGACCCCGTTTCCGGGCTTGAAGGGTCTCTTTGACGGTCATGGATAGCCGCGAGATGTCAGTTGAGACAGTCGAGAGGTCCTGTAGCTGGACGGTCTGGCCAGGGGCAGAGCGGTAGATTTGCCATGTTTCCGATAGCAATCGCTGGCCAAAGTCGACGAATTGGAGCGTGGCTGCGACTACCGAGAGGATGGACAGAGGGTCCATGCTGGCGAGGAGTCCGATGCCTTTGGAAACAGAGGATGCGGCAGTTCGGGAGGATGAGGGGAGGTAGTTGCGGCTGAGGCTGCGTTGTTGACCCCTGTTCAACTCGTCACCCACATGACCTCCTCATCGTTGATGGCTTGCTGAGCTCGAGGCCTGATGCGCCCATCCGCAATCGTGCATATCGGGCTGGACTGGCCTGCCTGATTAGGCATTGGTTCAGCTACCCAGTGTAGATAAGATCATAAGACGCTACTCCACGGTCCACTTTATGTGTGAAATTATATCTAAATATATTAGTATATTGGATAAATGTACAAGAGGGTAAAAAATCTAAGGCTGGATCAGCTGTGTCTTACCTCTGAGTCTTTTGTTTTATATCCACTCTCAAGCTAGCAGTAGAGAAGAATGACAATACATACTGGCCATAGCATATACTGCTGAAGCATATGTATTAAACTCCAGACTATCCTCAATCAATCTGCTAACAATGCGGGCCGCAACTCGATTAACATAGTCGACCCTTCATTTACGTGTCGAATCCCCATCCGACCTGATCGTTCAGTCCGCCCACGAACCGCATCAAGCCGCTCGCACCACCGACGCCATCGAAACGGCCGCCCGGGAAAGCAGCCGCAGCAGCACTCAGGGCAGCTCGACCATCGATCTGAACATCGTTGCTCTGACGCTCCTCTCCCCTATCCAGCACCTGGTTCAGATAGCTATCGCCTGCCAGACCATCGTACCGATCCAGGCACAACTGCTTAACTGCAGGACCAAACCTGCTGATCCACTGTTCTTCGCTGACTGTAGTGTACCTTTTCCGACCCTGTGCATCGGTCTGGGAGAAGGGCCACTCGGCGCGGACGACGTGATACCGCTTGGTGGTGAAGAATAGCACAGGCCACGAGAAGATCCATAGAAAGCTAAGGTACATGAACCAGCGGATCCAAGTTGTCAGCCGCCAGGTATTGAGCCGGCTGGAGGAGTAGATGTCGACTGCTCGGTCGGCTATGGGGAATTCGATGGCGAGTCTACCCTTGTAGTTGGTGCTCCTAACCAATCCCTCGAGACGAGAACGAAACAGCTGCTCGTCCATACCAGTGACGGTACGACTTAGACGGAATCTGCGAGGACACATTAGGCAAGACAGGTGGCGGTGTTGCGATGCGCTTACATTTTGGTCGCCGTCGCCTTGGCACAATAGCGATGACACCACTCCTTCAGATCGGGCCTTGCGTGGCCAACCTCGATATCACCCTTGACTCCAGGCGCGCGTTGCTTGAGAACAGTGCCTCGATACGTCTTCTCCCCGCTCTCGGCAGTCGTGAGGGTCATCTCGTTCGGGCCGTTTGGGTCAAAGTTGGGCCACAGATAATTCTGCAGGCTGACCATGATTCGGAAGTCGGTCACATCCTCGCGTTTGCTTTTCCCGTCCTTGTCACGCTTCGTTTCCCTGTGCGTGCCCACGATATGGATATACGGCGACGGCGGGAGTGCTGCCATGTAGTTGACCCAGGACTCCAGAAAGCCGGGATCAGCGTCAGAGCGCTTGTCTTGCACCGGAATCACCTCGTTCGCGATCCGGGTGCGCTTGTCGCCGATGCGCCACGAGGTGCGAGAGATGTGGCTCTCGGGCTGGCTGATGCCATTGAGGTACCCCTCCTCGCCTTGGCGATTGGCGTTTCTGGCTTCAGTATAGGCTGGTGGCCCGGTGTCGCTGTCAACAGCAGCATAGTCGGGGGCGTCGTCAGTGTAGGAGTCTTCAGCCGTGGTATGCAGGGACAAGGCCTCGGGATCATCGCGGAAACCGCGGCTAGGGGAACTGGGACCGCCCATGATTATTGATTACTGGAGTGGAGGCAGCTGAATGACGGCGATGGTGTGGGAAAGACGAGATTAAATAGGGCGACAGTGGTGAAACTCGCTCGCCTAAGGTCCAAGCTCCTACTTTAGGCAGCAGTCCCCTCTGAGAAAGAGACGGGAAGCGCTTAAATCTGCATGGGTACGGCGCAGTTTTGCATGAGCCTGCGGCCACGTAAGTACATTGACCAATCAACTATGGCTTCTTACCGGGGTAAAGCTGACGGCTGAATTGTTGAAACTCCTCGTAATATCAGCTGGTCGGTGATAGACCTGCGAGTGTTGGCTTCCGGTGAGCAACTTGCGTGAGTGAGGAATACTCACATCTTAGGCTTCTTAATTGGAGGCATAGGCAAGGGGAGCTCGTCTTGCCAGGTGTCGCCGGGCTCACCCCATCCTGCGGGCCCTTTTCTGGTATTATCCGCCTAAATTGTTCGAGCAGCAACAGAGTAGAAGACAATGCCTCAGCAACATGGTGACAACTTGATTGGATGGGAAAATAGTTGAAGAGCTTGGTGTTGATGTGCAGGGCATGGCATCTTTGCTCTTACATGGGTCCTTGGCCATCCCGTTCGATGAAGGAACTTATATTTCCGTCATGGACCCCAGAGCTTTTCGATAATATATTGCCATTTTCCGTCAATGCCATGTCTCGTCAGTAACGGACCGTCTAAACTGGACATCCCCTTGACTAAGACCAAGCATCAAACCCTCATGATGGATTTAGCTCTATTGTTTCCAAGTATATTCGTAATCAGTTTGTCCAAAATCCACAATCAATTTTGTAGCCATAGCATACTCGGAGTAGGGTCCAGTCTTAAGATATACAGCCCACACCATCAATCTATCTCCAGCCCCCCTAGTTAAAAACATCCGTCGCAAACCTCTCATTCCTAATCTCCTCGACAAACTTCCTCGCCCTCTCCTCATCCATGCCCTCCACCTCCCTCAAAATCCCCACGCACGTCTCCTCCACCGCATTCCCCATCTCTCTTCCCCCACAAACATACAGCTTGGCCCCCAACTTCCACAACCTCCCCAGCTCATCCTTGTCCCTCACAAGCCTATGCTGAACGTACTTGCAGCCCTTTGACTCTTCACAAGTCTCCCTAGAGTACGCCCTCTTGACCACCACAGCGCCCTGCTTCTCCCACGTGTCAAATTCTTCCCGGTACAAATCATCTGCTCTTCCACGACAGCCAAAGAACAATAGTGCGGGGGCTAATTTTCTTCCCGCTGATAACTGCTCTGCTCGCTCTTCTATAAATCCCCTAAAGGGGCCTATCCCCGCCCCTGCGGCGATGAGGATAATGGGTGTTGTTTCTGGTGTGAGGGGGAGGTGGAAAGCTACGTGGGAAGGACGGATGGCGACGTGGATGATTTCATTCGCGTTGAGGCTGGAGAGGTAATTTGTTGCGACGCCGATGTGACGGCCTTGGCCGGAGAGGGAGGGTCCGTCGAGGATGGAGTATGCGATTGAGACGTGATGGGGGGTTTTTAACGGAGAAGACGCGATAGAACTGACATGTTAGCAATACTTCATTAACAGATAGTGGGAACTTACTATTGTCGAATCCTCATTGGAGGCAACATTCCCAGAAACGACGCAAGAGGAAGTTCAATCTTGGTAAACCTCTCAAGCAAATCCATGACAGAGACTCGCTTCTTCGTAATATCCTCCTGCATCTTCACCCCCGCCAACTCACCCAACTCCCTCTTCGTCTGCTCATCATCCGTGAATTCCGCCAGCAGCAGTAAATTCCTCTTGGTCGCCGGCTGTGCAAGCTCGACATACGCACTCAGCACGTCCCACGCAGAAGTAGGCTGATTCATCGGCAGAGCAGCCCTCTTCTCTCCCTCGATCGTAAGAACAGCATCCCACGAGAGTCTGAAGTGGCGGAGCACCCGAGATACAGTCTCCCTAGGGTTAATCGGCAGCACGCACAGATAATCCCCTGCGCGATAGGACACTCCACCGGGTAGTGCAATCTCGATGTGTCTCTTGCGGGGATTACCAGGGGATGTCAAGTCCCTCGTGTCCGTGACGACAGCCTCGTTCACGTCCTGTCGTAGAGTCGAGCTGCGAGGCATGGAGACCCGAACGGAGAGGTCGTTCTGGATAGTAGGTTGTGGCTTCGAACCCACGAACTCCTTCTCCAAGGCTGGGAAAAAGACATTATCTTCCCACGATTCAAAGTCAGTGAAGGTGTCCCTGTCAGCTGTATCCGTAAGTCCAGTCTCAGCAAGTTTCTTCGCGCCGTGGTCCTTTAGTGCCTCGTCGACTAGCTTGGGTACCTTGTGAAAGGTATGTGCCCATTCCCGATTCCCGACCCCAAAGACGGCGTACGACAGCTTATCAAGGGGTTTACCCTCGAGGTTCTTCAACCAAGTGACGAAATGTGCCGCGTTATCCGGAGGTTGTCCTTCGTACGAAGAGGTGATGACCACGACGGGTCGGTTCGTAGGCAGATTCTCCTTTGCAGAGTCCAGGGCCGCCACGACAGACGCTTTGAATCCATGAGAGCCCGCATCCGCAGCAAGACGGTGAGCCAACGTCTCACAAGTCCCGCTGTTCGAACCATAAAAGATACTCAGGCCCTTTCCCTCCCCCTCGACCCCATTCGTCACCCGCTCTTTATGCTCTCCATTCGTCATCACCTCCTTCTCTCCCGTCCCCCTCAACCGCCTCTCAAGATCCAAAGCCGACATCCCATGCCTCAGCGAAGCCCTCATGTAGAAATCTTTGGGCTTAATCGTCAGAGTCTCCATCAACCGGAGATTATACCCCGGATCGTCCATGCTAAAGTTGAAATTCTGCAGCAGCACCGCAACAGCCAGCAGCATCTCCTGCAAGGCGAACGGCCTACCAATACAGGCCCTCATACCGTTGCCAAAGGGCTTCCAGCAGTTTGGATGTTCCCTCTGCAGGCGCTCAAAGTTCTCGTCCAGCATGCGCTCTGGGCGGAAGAGGTGGGCGTCGTCGCCGTAGACGAGAGGGTCGCAATGCGCTCTTGCGAAGAAGGGGGAGAGGACTTCGCCTTTCTTGATAAAGTACTTGTTGTCGAGGAGGGTGTCTTGCAGGGCTTCCATGGCGATGCCTGGGACGGGCGAGCAGACACGGAGTGTTTCGCGGAGGGCCTACAGTCATAAGTCAAGAGCTCTAATCAGAAAAGGGTACTCACAGCCGCAACATATTTCAGCTTAAAGATCTTTTCCACGGTTATCGCCTCCCGTCCAATAACTTCATCCACCTCCTTCTGGGCCCTCTGATAGCACTCGGGATTCTTCAACAGCGAGTAAAACAAAAACGACAGCGTCCCACTCGTCGTCTCATGCCCCGCCACGAGAAACGTGATAAGGTTGTCCACGATGCTGCTGTCGCTCATGCCCTTGCCCGTCTTGGGATCAACCCCGTTCATCATGGCCGCCAGGAGATCCCTCTTCTTGTTGTCGGGCTCGGCCCTCCTCGCCTGCACCACCTCCTGCGCGACGTGGCGCATCATCTTGATGTCCTCAAAGTACTTCTTCGTCGTGGCGCGGTAGAAGGCCTTTGCGATGGACGGGCGCATGAACCTGTTGCCCGACTCGAGGAGCACGTCGCCCATGCTGCCGATGAAGGGGTGCAGGGCGTCGCGGTAGAACGAGTTGAAGCGAAAGTCCATGCTGCAGAGGGCGACGGTGTCAAAGGCCAGGCGGGTAAAATCGTCGGCTGCGAGGATGGGCTTTGAGGGACCCTGGCGAGCCCACTTCAGGGCTATCTGGCTCGTGATGTCGGCCATCTCGTCAAACATGTTTCTGATGTTGACGGGGCCGAACGCAGGCATCAGGACCCGGTGGGCGATGCCCCAGTTCTCCTCGTCGGGCTTGGCGGTGAAGAGGCCGTCGTTGGCGAGGTTGCGCACCTCGCCGAGCTCAGTGTTGAGCGTCTTTTGGAACCGCGTCTCATCGCAGACTTCGTTGATGAGCTTGTTTGAGCCTATCAGGATGTACGTCTTTCCTTCCGGGAAGCGCAGTCGGTAGATGTCGCCTAGAGGGTTAGTCACATTCAAGCAGGATTATGTGTGTGGTTACCGTGGATTTCATGGAGGCGGAGTAGATCTTGGATCGAGTCTTCCGACTTGAACTCGGTGATGTGGCCGATCCACGGGAGCTTTCTGGGCTCGGGGATGGGAGTAGTTCCATCTTGATGTTTTGATTTTGACTTGGATTTTAGAGAAGGCATGTTTGGTGGTGGTGATGATGGTCGCTGACGGTTCAATGCTGACGTTCTGACACGGGGGGAGGCCTTCTTATTCCCGCCAGGGCCAAGCGAGAAACTCAGAAATTGCTTTTAATAGGCCCCCATCATCTCGAATCCAGACGCCATCTGCGGCTTAGGCATTGTGTCGTATTCCAATCACCCCCCGGTCGCCGTGGCCTCCGGCGCGCTGACGGGCTTCGGTCGCCCGCGGACGGCCGTTCATGATGATTGCAGGGCTCCGTTCCAGCGCCCGCGGGCCGCGTCCGCCTATCACATGCGGAGCGTCGCTCTATCGCTGCGGTTTCAGAGGGCTGCATGCGTGGCGTGTTGGGTAATGCTCTGTCTCACATTGGCGCACGCTTCCCCGGATTAACGGCAGGATCCGGTGCTGACGATGAGCTGTTGTGGTCTGACGGACAACGTAAGCTGGGCATGGTTGAGGGTGTGCAAGATCTGACGCTCGACAGTCTTTGGTGAGATGAGGCTTGCTTGTGTTGTGGGCCTCAATATCGTCTAGCTCAGGACGTCAAGGTTCTCGTTTCTGGTCTTGAAAAACGACTCCATCCCCAGTATTCCTCAATCCCTCTTTCTCATCCAATCTCATATAATTATTGTCACACTCACAATGGACTCATCATCTCATCGCCAAAGCGTACCTATCCTGCGCGACTTGACATCAAGATGACCTCGGCCAATTACCTTTCCTGGCGCTACCCCTCTCACCAGAGCCATTGGATCCCAATCCAGCGCGGAACGATTGCCGTTCCAAATGTCTGTCAGATCTCGGTCATCTCGACCCCGCCGTCGCCCCGCCCACAGCAACGCCCCTCTTCCTCCTCTCATGATCTGAATCTTCAGCCTTGAAGCCTCATCTCATTGCACCAAAGCTTCATCTGCAAAGCACCTCTTCAAGCATCAAACGTCAAAATGTCTCCCAAGCCCTTCCGCGCAGAGCACATGGGCTCCCTCCTCCGCCCGCAGCCCCTCCTCACCGTCCGCGAGACCATCCGCGAAAAGGGCCTCTCCCCCGAGGAAGCAGGCCTCTCCGCCGTAGAGACCTCCGCCGTCAAGGACGTGGTCAAGCTCCAGCGCGACCTGGGCTTCAAGGCCGTCACCAGCGGCGAGTTCACACGCACCCGCTTCTGGGGCCTCATGTGGGATGAGTTCGAGGGTACTTCGCAGCTGCAGGACGCCGACGCCAGCTTCTTCCGGCTGTACCACCCGGACGTGGTGAGCCTGATCGAGAAGGACCGCCAGGTGATGCCTGGAGAGTCGGTCATCGCGGGGGGGAAGCTGTCGCATGATCCTAGCAAGTCGGTGTCGAATCTGCACGAGCTGAAGCTCATTCAGCAGTTCGTGCCCGAGGAGGAATGGGGTGCTATCAAGTTTACCATGATCACGCCGGCTTGGTTCCACATGCGGTATAAGCAGGGGAAGGCGTATACGCCTGAGGCGTATGCCAATGACGCCGAGTACTTCAAGGATGTTGCCAAGGTGTACCAGGCTGAGCTGGAGCAGCTGTACAAGGCTGGGCTGCGAAACGTGCAGTTTGACGACCCGGGCATGGCTTGTAAGTATGAGCCATCATCACGACGGCTGTTCATTAACGAGTACAGACTTCTGCAGCCAAAAGTTCCGCGACGGATGGGCTGCCGACCCCGACAACATCGGCACCGTAGACGACCTCCTGGACGCCTACATCGCCCTCTACAACGACTGCCTCTCCAAGCTCCCCTCCAACATGCACACGGGCATCCACCTCTGCCGCGGCAACTTCATCGGCGGGCGCCACTTTTCCGAGGGCAAATACGACATCATCGCCGAGAAGCTCTTCCGGGACCTCAACGTCAACACCTTCTACCTCGAGTACGACACGGAGCGCGCGGGCGGGTTCGAGCCGCTGCAGCACCTGCCCAAGAGCAAGAACGTCGTGGTCGGCGTCATCAGCACAAAGGTGCCGCAGCTGGAGGACAAGGAGGAGATGAAGAAGAGGGTGCTGAGCGCGGGGGAGTGGGTGGCCAAGGGGACGGGGGAGAGCCGCGAGGAGGCGCTGAAGAGGGTGAGTGTGAGCCCGCAGTGTGGGTTTAGTACCCATGAGACTGGGTATCCGCTGAATGAGGAGGAGGAGAGGAAGAAGCTTGGGTTGGTGAGGGAGATTGCAGATGACATTTGGGGGGAGCCTTGAGAAGTGGACATAATGTAATAGTTGAATGAATCAAGTGTTGATATCGGATGTGTATGATGAGAATGTGCAGGAAGTGATGATTCTTACCGAGTTCAATTCTGGGGCAGAATATATATACTCAATATTCTGAGCTCTCACCAACAACCCCACTACAGCAGGCACAGTCTGAGCATCTTCCGTAGTATAGTGGTCAGTATGCAAGCTTGTCACGCTTGAGACCCGGGTTCAATTCCCGGCGGGAGAGATCCAGCCACCTGTGATACACAGGCGTCTTTTTTTTTGGCATTTTTGGCGTTTTTGTTTTTCGAATAGTTCTATTCAGGTAAGTCATTTAAGGATATCTCTTCTCATCTTTGAGGGTTGTGTGATTTTTGGTGTTTTACTCGTCCTCTGTGCCTCATCATCAGCGATTGCCGCCCAAATGAGTCAACGAAGCAACTTCCAGGTTCTTCTAAACCCAGTCGATTTCTAGAACCAAGCAGTCTACAACTCCTCAGTCGTAATATCCGAAAAGTCAGCCGGGTCCAAGACCGGCTCCCCCCTGCCAAACGAGTACACCCCAAACATGACGCCCGTGAAACAGCCTCCCACAGGCGGCGCGGCAGTCAAGTCCCTGGCCAGAACGCTAAAAGAAGCTTCCTTTCCGTCCACCTCAACAGAAAGATCATATCCCGTGGGTTGAGCTCGAATAACAAACTGAACCTTTTCTGAGACGGGTTCAATGTCGGTCGTTGTAGTCTGCAATATAGGTTAGGCAAAACTCGCTTACAAGTATTGACCACGTACCTTGAAATCCCCAGCCTTTCCGAGTGGCACTTGAAAGACAATCTTTGGTTTAATCTTTCCATCCTCGCCCTGAGTTGCCACCACTCCAACTGTGGCATACGCATACTGGCTCCACCAGAGTACCGCTCCAGCTTCATACCCCCGAGCGGTAGGCTTAAACTCCATCTTTGCACGGAAGGTCTGGTTATAAGAGGTCTGTTTCCTCAGGAGCATGGCAGGACATTCGGGGCTCGACAGAGAAAAGCAGTTGCCGTAGAGCCGCAGGAAGCCAGGCCGTTCAGCCAGGCTGTAGCACTGCTTCAACGGGGTATCTGGGCACGTTAGCCCGAAATCAATACATCAGACAAGAACTCACTCTTCTGATACCATCCCAACTCGAGTTTGTCTCGTGCAAGATCCGCCTTCCAAGTTTGCAGTGAACTGCCCAACGCTGACTCGATAGACTTGCGGCCTTGAGTCTTCAAGGTGATGTTCTTGCCGTCGTTGAACACAGGCCAGTCATCCTCCCAGTCAACCTTGACAAGAAACGTCTCGCGCCCTAACACCATCAGCATCACCACTCAACTCGGGAGTAAAATCAGTACCCATCTGTGGTTCCAGATACCCCCCCTCATCCTTCACTGGCCTCACCCCTAGGAACACCCCCCACCACTGCCCCTCTCCATCCTCAAAGATATCAGCGTGTCCCGTCCTCTGCACCTCCTCATCCGGCCCATTGTACCACAGAGGCTTCCCCTGGCCTTCCCAAGGACCGTATGGCCCCTCTCTACTGCGAAGAACCCACTCCTGGTGACCGGCTTCGGTGCCTCCTTCGGCAGTGAAGAGGTAGTAGAAATCACCCCGCTTGATGATGTGCGAACCCTCTGCGATTCCGTGTGGAGATTCACGGATGACCTTGGGGGCAGTCAAGGTCCGACCAGTTGAAGCGTCAATCTCGGAGATGTGAATGGCAAAGTCCTTGAGCTTGGAGTCGGGAGATCGCCAGGCTATTCGCATGGTTGTCGAGAGGTAGACTTTGCCGTCGTCGTCCCAGAATAGCTGACATGTGAGCTCGTCTCTAGTCCAGGTAAGATGTCACACCTACATCTTGGTCAAACCCAGGGTTGTCAAAGTACACCGGATCAGACCACGCATCCTCGTCCCAGATGTTATCCGTCCAGACATAGAACCCCCGAGGGAATATGCGTTCCTAGTTCACATCAGCTCAGCTCATCTACCCCTATACAAAACTTACATCCGCAGTCGGGCGGTATCGCTGAAACACCCCGTTGGCCAGATACCACCTCTTCTCCTCTGGCCTATACCTCAGGGTGCTCGCCCAGCTCCCCGCGCCAGGCTCAACCGTGCGCATCTCCATCTGGCTGCGCCGGGTGAGGGCGTGCCCGATGAGCTTCCAGTCGATCAAGTTGGTGGAAACATAAATGGCGCATCCGGGGAAGAATTCGAACGTCGAGGTGCTGAGGAAGAAGGTCGTTGGAGCGACGTCTGTGGCTGGGACGACGCAGACTGTTGGGTCGGGGTTGAAGCCCCGGATGACGGGGTTTGTAAAGGTTACTGCGGCAGCCATGATGCGTCAGATGTTATCATGAAAGAAGAGGAAAAGTTTGAAAAAACATGAGAGTGCTAATGTCGGTCGTTCCATGATATAAGTCCCAATCTTCGGACGAGGACCGGGCGAGCTGCAGACCCGCGTTAAGCCCGTGGTAATTTTCCATGAATCAGAGCGCTCCAAACCCGAGAGTTGAGTGCGGAGCAGCATTCAGCCTAAATAGCACTCCAAGGCCTGCCCGCTTTGCGATCATACAATATCCGGGGTCCCCTCGATTCCAAGGCCTCGCTTATGCCGCTTCCGGAATCTATTACTACGCAAGGTATCTGCTTGATACGTACTAGGGTATTATTACCACTTAGTTAACCATTGACTACACAAAATTCTGTTGAACCTGAGCCTCAGCAAAGCATCAGATCTGCCACCCAGGGCGTCCCCTCCCTTCGGCTCGGCCTTGGCTTGAAAAACTTCAACCATGTCGATCCATAGATTGACTGATTCGTAAGACATCTGCTCGGACGATGGCGTCTGTGTCGTGGCGAGGAGCGAATCTATGTTTTTAGGGCTCTGATGAAGCGGGATACCAAGAGGGGACCCTTCACATCTGTGTTCCGTCAGACACTCCCAGAGAATTTGTTTGTTGGCCATGTAGAGAACCCGGGGGCCAAGGACGTCTCCTGGAAGACCCAGGCTCGACTGTGCAGCAAGCCGCAGTGGATGTCACGCATCTTTGGCGCCTCCGATTCCCAGTCCTAAGTGGAATCTTGAATGATGCAAATACTGTCCATCCAAACATATCGAACATTTGAAAAGCCGAGCGACCTTTACAAAGTCCCTGAATGTCTGGGGAAGGCTCGCAAGGGGCATGCCTCGTCGCAGGGCGTCCATGTTGGATGAGAGCAGAAGGATCCGCGGTCGGGCACCCCATCTATAGCTCAGTCTCATGTACGGCGGAGCTGGTCCTGACGCGAGGCCTTGTGCAGCTATTCGCAGGCGCCATTCCGAGTCACCTGAGCCTTCAATGTCGATAAGCCATATTGGTGTTTAGCCAGCCGTCGGCATAACTCATTGGCCTCCATGGTGACTTCGACCAGGCGACGCGGTACTCCTCACTGACATTCCATAATGTCGAGCAGATGAAGCATTTCTGTCGAGGGGCTTCTTGAGCCCCGTACCTAAACCATCCGCAAGCGCCAGGGGAAAGGTATATCTAATACTTTAGAGTGACCCAAAGCCACGATAGGCCTGGTCGTTCGCATCCTGGATGGTATTCTCACCACGCCTCGCTCAGTGGAGAAGGGAATCTAACAGAGTTCCAGCTGCCAACAAGTTTGGGACTGATATGGTTCGTAGTAAACAGAGGTCAAGTAGATACCAGACATCGACGTTGACGGGAATGTTGCATTATGCTGTACGAGATCTTATTCTGGAGTCATGCACTCAAGGGGTGATAATATGAGTGCTCCATACTCTTGAATGAACTGGCTTCCTGATAACCATGCCGTCTCGGCTGGCAACCGGCGAATTATTCTGCTCCCTAACATATGGATAGAATACAGTCTATTTAGTCGCCTGCTTTACGCCGATGCAGTCAGACCAAATTTTGCTGTGCTAGGCATAACACCCGACCTCGTTGTGCAAAATATGAACTAAGGTTGTCCTCAGTGGTTCCGGTACATCGAATTCGTATTCCGTCAGCCATCAGACGGTGGCGTTTCATGGGCCTGAAACACGCGTGGCACGGCACGCACCCGGTGGCTTGATTCTTTACCAAGGGGAAGGGTCCTAGTCAAATCCGGGGTACCTTCACCGGGAACACCTACTGTGATGGAGATCTGCTTATGGCCAAGGTCAGATTACGTCCTGACTCAGAAATTAATAGAAAATAAGGGAATCTCCGTTGGGGGCCATTCCTCACCGCAAGCCCTCTGAGCCTCAGACCCCAGAGGCGAATCTGCGACAGTAGAGGGCAATCCCGCAGTGCTTGCCCCGTAGAGTCACCCCTCAACTAAGCCACCCGCTGTTGGTTGGCCCGTGGAGCCTTCCGCCCAGGCTGTTACGTACCCCTGCCAGGACCAACAAGCAACGCCTGTATCCATTCAAGCCAGTGAGTTAAGGAAGAACACAGTCGACACAGTCAAGCTCGGGGATTGCCTGCGACGATCATCTTGGAGACTCTTGTCATCGAGATCATGGCCTCAGAAATACACGCTCTCATGACGATCCCCCGCCCAGCTCCTTACCGTGGCTTCACCCTCATTTCCGCCAACCCTGCAAGCCCGTCAGCGAGCAACATCCGAGTTCCGAAAAATGCCCTCTCAGGTGATACCTCAGCCTGAAAAGCCAAGACATTTCCCAAACTGCACCGCAGCCTGGGAATTTTGTCACACGTATCAGCCTTACCGACAGAGGCATGGTATAAATGCAGTCAGCCAGCCATGAGGAGACAGGGCACACAAAAAATTACAGCACATTTCTTTGACGTCTTTTGCTTGGTCCCCTTCGTTCATCCCGTGTCCACTGACCGCATCGACCACTTGCTTGCAGCGCCGGTGCAGGGATTGGGTTGTTGATGCCTCATCCTAGGCATTTCAGCCCCCACCAGGACTTTTCGATTGAGGCTCGATGAACCCACAACTCAACTTACCTTATAAAGACTCACAGTCATTCACCTCATTCCAACTCCTTCTTAAAACAATCTCAACCTTCATCTAACCTCTGCGGCGCCTCGTCATGGCGGACCGCAAAGAGGCCCAGGGCACAGCAGAGTCCCAGTTCAACCAGATCCTCAGCGATGCCAGCAAAGCCTACTCGTCCTCGTCCAAGGACAAGGACAAGGACAAGCTCGTCGACTTCCTCAACCCGCCGCTCCGATCCGTCAAGGACCTGATGGACCAGATCGACCGCCAGAACGACCAGTTCGAGGCCTTCCGCGGCAGGCGCCAGACCATCTTCAGCGCCCTCGCCGCCGCCCTCACGCCCGTCGAGGTGGTCGGGGGCATCGTCGCGGGGGCCGCGCAGGAGATGTTTTCGCCGGCCGAGGGCATCTACGGCGCCGTGGCCTACCTGATCAATGCGGCGCACGACGTCTCGCAGGCGTACGACAGCATAGTGGAGCTGTTTGAGCAACTGAAGGTGAGTGTGTCCATTTTCAACCCCGCTCTCACTGTGAGGCTTTACTGACTACCCCAGGACTTTACATCCCGGCTGGACGTCTACGTCAAGTACCGCATGTCCGAAGCCCTCAGACACAAAGTCGTCACCATCCTGGCAACCGTCTTCGAGGTCTTCGTCCTCGCCGCAAAGGAGGTCCGCCGCGGCCGCTTCAAGGCCTACCTGCGCAACCTCATCGGCAAGGGCAGCCCCGTGCAGGAGTCGCTCGACAAGCTCAAGGCCCTCAACATCGGCGAGGAGAGGCAGGTCCTCGCCGACACGTACGGCAATACGAGGGAGCTCAACGTCAAGACCGACCGGGTCGAGGAGCTGGTCAAGGAGGTGAACCAGACGGTGCTGCAGATCCGGTCCGAGGCGAGGGAGCGCACCACCGCGGCGCATAAGGACAGGCTCAAGGAGATATTGGATCCGTCGCCATTCCCGGAGGACTTCTACTCTGCTTTTAACAAGTTGAGGGCGGAGCATACGGGAGAATGGATCCTGGAGGACATGGCGATCAAGGCGTGGATCGAGACCGAGACAAGGTTTCTCTGGATATCGGGTGCAGCAGGTAACTCCTCCCCCTGCACTCTTACTTACAGCACCTAACCATCACAGGAACCGGCAAGTCTTTTCTGACGACAAAGCTCATCCACTGGGGCAATGAGAAGCTCGCCCACGTCGCCTACTTCTACTTCCGCGACAACAACCCCGAGACGAGGTCCGTCCTGCAGGCCCTCCGCGACCTGGCCTACCAGCTCAGCGAGGGCGACCCCTTCTACGCAAAGCAGCTCCTCAAGAGCCTCCGTAACATCGACGAGATCCGCACCATCCCCAGCGCGTACCGCAAACTGCTCGTGCAGCCGTTTGAAGAAGATCAACGCCCCAAGACCCTCTACATCTTCCTCGACGGCATCGACGAGGCGCACCAGTCTGAAATTGAGGAACTGCTTCAGCAGCTCGGCTCAGACGACCAGTCCGATAGACCGCTTCGACGCAAGCTCCAGGTCGCCCTCATCGGAAGGACATACCTCAGCGAGACAGTCACATACTCGCTCGACCCCCTCGGCCTCGGCAGCAAGGTCATCACCACCCTCAACGTGACCCCCGACCGCAACGCAAGCGACGTAGAGTCGTACATCAAGGAGAGCGTCTGGCAGCTGCGCAACCTCCGCGGCAGCCCCGCCTCCCTGAAAGACCAGGTCATCGACGCCATGGTCCGCCAGGCAGACGGGCTCTTCATCCTCGCCAAGTTCATGCTCGAGGAGATCAGCCAGAAGCGGCACCCGCGCACCATCCTCGAGAGCCTGCAGTCGTACCCCAAGGAGATCAACGGCATGCTCCAGAGGACCCTCAAGAACCTCTCCGAGACGCTGTACGAGGACCAGGCCAACGACCTGAGCGAGATGCTCGAGTGGGTTGCTTGTGCGGAAGAGGTGCTGAGTCTGGAGCAGCTCGAGGCGGTGCTGATCCTCAAGATCGGGGATCCGCCGTTCCATCTTGAGGAGACGCTGCGGGGCCAGTACGCGTGCTTCTTTGAGCTTGAGCGCGAGGACGGCTTAACTACAGATGACCTCATACGGGAGCACGAGAGACAGCAGCGCAGCAGCAACGACAGGCGGTCCAGCTCAGCTAGCCGTCCCGGATCCGGCCGTCAGGAGAGTCCCCGCGGGCAGGGGGGCATCTTTGGAAGGTCCAGCGGCTCAGTCGATCTCAGCCGCAACCTCTCTCCCAACCGCCACGCCAGCCCGGCAAAGGGACTCAGCCCAACCCGGAGCCCCCCCGGCGTGAGCCCCGTTCGGCCGTACAGCCCCGCCGCCAGCTCCGACCACGAAGATCCCATCACAGACATCCAGTACCGGTCCAACAAGGCTACGACGTACATCACCTTCTTCCACACCTCTGTCAAGGAGTTCTTCAGTAAAGAGAACTCTGCCAAGCTGGGATCCGGCGGAAAGGGCCCAACCATCGGGTTCGACCCTGCAGTGGCAAGAATCCACATCCTCAAGACGTGTCTGCGCATCTTCACCGACAGGGCCTGGTTCGACAAGGTCAAGCTCGACGACAGCGGACGCGAGGCCATCAAGCAGTACGCCGCGTGGTACTGGCAGGAACATCTGGCTGTTCTCGACCCAGCTACCGTGCCCGTGCAAGAGAAGCGCGATCTGGGGCAGCACGTGTACCGTATGCTCACAGACGACAGCATCATCCTCGACTGGACGCTCATGTACGAGAAGAACGACGAGGGACTCGACGTCCTCACGGATCCAAACATGAAGGGCCTCAAACGCTGGATGAGCGACAAGGACGTCCTCGACGCGCTCGACCTCGAGGCCAAGACCTGGGCCAGCAAAGCCATCAACGAAACCCCCGGCATCTTCAAGCCGATCGGCACATTCTACGCCCGGGCGTGGCTCTCCCAAGACTTCAAAAAGTACATCCCCACGCTCTTCTGCTTCAAGATCGTCCAGTCCATCGCCTTCATGGAGGAGGGCTACTCGTGGACCGACTGCAACCGCCACTGGACCGAGATCCCCGTCGACCGCCGCATCACAAAGGCAGCCGAGTGGGCGCGCATCCCCGAGTCGGCGCACTGGCACCACCGCTGCGGAAGCACGTACCTGACCAACGGGATGCACAGCAAGGCCCTCTCGCACTACGACCGGGCCCTCGCGCTGGACGGCAACAGCGTCGAGACGAGGGGCCGCATCGCCTACTGCCTCTCGCAGGATGGGCGGTTCAGGGAGGCGCTGGACCAGACGCTCAAGTGCGAGACTATAGAGGATGAGATGATTGCTGGTGGGAAACTAGACGAGCAGACGCTCAAAAGTAGTAGGTGGAGGCTGTACAAGGATCACATCCTGATTGCTACTTGCTACGAGGAGCTGGGCAAGCCGGATGAGGCGCTGGCGTACTACCAAAAGGCCATGAAGAGCGCCAAGGTCTCTGGCCTCGACTCCAAGACAGCAAAGGAGTACTTTGAGCCAGAGGTAGGATACCTCGCGCTCCTGGCGACGGAGAACCGCCACGAAGAAGTAATCAAGTTCCTGCAACAGCTCGACGAGGACATCACCGACGCAGAGCACCAGCGCACCCGCCTCGTCGACTTTGTCCTCGAGGAGCACAACAAGCCCCTCGTCATCGACTGGATCCCCAAGGCAGCCAGCAAGGTCGGCGCCACAGAGTTCCTCCTCGACCAGCTCGTCCTGACCATCCGGGTCGCCACCGCAACGCGCGACCCCCTCAAGGCGCTGTACCTCAAGCTCTCCCTCGGCGCGGCCTACACCTACAACAGGGACACTGAGCCGGCCATCGGGCTCTTCGAGGACATCACCCAGCAGGGGTACCGGCCTCGGGGCAACGTTCCCACGCGGCAGGCCTACGCGCTGGCCTTCCAGAAGCTGGCGGGATTGTACAAGGAGCGCATCCTGCACGCGGGGCTGCGGTCATCCGAGGCGGCGCGATGGCTGCGGGAACTGGACGGCGTGAAGAGGCAGCAGAGCCGGCACCAGAACGAGGACATGCCCATCAGCATGGTTGGGTCGGACGTCAACGTCGCGGCCATCTACCTCGCGCTGTTTGACCGGCTTCTCGGCGGCAAAGGAACCGATGCAGACCGCGACCTCCGCAAGCTCATCAACGACAGCCTCGACATTCTGTCCGACGACGACGCGCAAAACGACGAATACGCCCTCGATAACCTCCTGCGGCTCTTCATCGCCGCGAGCGACGTCGACAACGCCGTCGCCCTGGCTCAATCCATGCGCCGCATCGACCCCAAGGTGCTGGCCTCAACGCCTCAGGACTCGCCCGTCCTGCAGCGCGTAGAGCCAAAGCTTCCCGAGATACAGACCATGCAGCAGAGCTGCGCGCAGTGCCTGGACCTGATCCCCCCGTCGGACGAGTACCACATCTGCCAGTACTGCATGGAGTGCTACGACGCCAAGTGCATGAAGGTCATACGGGGGGAGGGCAACAGGACGGAGGACCACAGGGAGGATCTGATCTGCCGGAGCGACCATGAGTGGTTTGCTGTTCCGCCGCTGGGGAGGGTGCTGCACAGGGGGGAGATTCTGCTTGTGAGTGGAAAGGTGGCGAGTTTTACGGAGTGGAAGGCTGGGCTGGAGGACAAGTGGGGGAGGAGGGAGTGATATCATGGTAGAGAAAATGCATAGAGGAGTTGGATATATGATTGATGATCAGAATGCATTGGATATGGGAGAATAACTCTGATAGATAAAAGGCATTTAAACAAGTTGCGTTGCTGTAAGTGGGAGCCCTGTACATGTTGCGTCCAGGTCTTGCGAGGAGTCCATAGATAGCACCGGTATGCTTCACGTCCAAGGTGAGATGGAGGAGAAGGTCAAGTTCATGGCGAGTTTCGAGGGGTTACAGGTGGGAGGGGGAATATTCACTGAGCAATCTGGATACCAAGTTGCAAAGACACATCTAGTTACGCGCGACGGCAAATGTAAGAGATCGTCTGTCGTCAGAGCTACCAAATAGAACTCTAGATACCCCATAGTAAGCATTGTCCAAACACCCAAACAAACGCCTATCTAAGCAAGTCCCATAGCCATCCAGTCCATCATCACCCCGACGCCGTCATGACCTGCTCCTCATAATACCCCATAACCTCCTCCGGACGACGATCCCCCGACAGCCTCCCAATCTTGTTGGCCTGCGCCAAATACGCAGTCTTGAACACCCAGTACAGCTGGGGCGATCTCAACGGGTTAGGAATAAACCGCCGCGTAGATCCAGAGAGCATAGCATCGGCCAACACCCCCTTGATGCCCTCTGAATGGCTCTGTCTATGGACGAGACGGCAATCCCCAAAGTTGACAAGGTAGAGATGAACGGTATTGCGGTCCTTCATATCGCTCTCGCGATCCAAGGACGTCCCAATGACGAATTCCACCCCCCAGCCTGTGACGCCGAGTCTCCAGTGAAGAACGGCAAACGCCTCTCCCACCGCAGAGGCCAGCTCCTTCACGTCCATCCCTACACGCTGCATGTCGCGGACACCAAGGTCCAGATCACGCAGCGAAAAGACGTTTCCATTGCTGCATGACCGCTCAACCTCGCCGAGACACGGTCGGACAAGACAGTGTCTATTCTCAGGACGCTTCAGAACGTCCTGCATCGAGAACGGATCGGGCTGGTTCCCCAACCGAGGGTAAAAACTGAAGACCAACGCCACCCGAACGGCATCCGGCAGAGATTGAATCATCTCCATCGTAAAGCCTGGTGTCTTTGTACGATGCGGATTCGGCAGCCGGTCCAGAGTCCCGTCCCAGACGGAGCTGTCGCCGGAGACGTAAGCCCCTGGCGCGGGAACCCTGACGCGGATTCTGCTCGAGGCAGGGCGGTATCCCTCGAAGCTGCGGTGGATAAAGGCTCCGAGGTGGTACTCGTAGAGAGCGGCGTTCTCTGGGTACGAAGTGAGGCCCGGGTGCATCTTCTTCAGGGCGAGAGGGGCATAGGGGAATGAGAAGACTGTCGATCGTGCGCCTTTGCCTACCTCGACGAGCGGAGAATAATGCGACGGCTGTGGAGGGGCGGGCGTCAGGTAGGTGGTTCCTGGGCTGAGACCCTTCTGGAGGCCCTTGGCCAGAGTGTACGTCCCCGGGGAGGAGGATGGGTTCTGCTGGGTGGTCTGCGAAGACATGGTGTTGAGGATTATGAGTTGGGATATCCTGATTCGAGGAAGAGGAGGTTATATAGACGATGGAAGAGTCATTCACAGCTGTTGATCTGATACCAAACGATTGCGTTCAAAGAGGGCAGAGCCATGATAGATGTTTGATGCAACTGACATCTTGTGAGCCAAACAACGCATGAGAGAAAGAACAACTTGCAGCGCATGAATCGAGTGAATGAAGATTTGCGTATCAAAGGCATTCACCTAATAGCTTGGCGCGTCAACACTAGATTAATAGTTTCATATAACAAGGTAAACGTCTCTTTGACGGTTGTCTGCACAAACATGGGACATCATGAGCGAACTCAGCAAACTGTTGAAGGCCATGGAAACTTGGACGGGCAACAGCAGGTTCTTAGTTCTTCGCTTTTGAAAGGAAACACCGTGTTTCCGTAGAAACAAAGCATACATTTTGACATGATGCTGATTTCAGGAAGCACACATGTAGTCTGTCCGGCCGACTCATAGCTCAAGATGGATGTTGACAACTTGAAGTTGAGCCGCGAAAGCCCGAGGTTAAGCACCTGCCCCTAAAAACGCCATCCATTACGCCCGAAACCCCCTGCACCAGCCAATTTCAGCACATCTGCGCCCTGGACCCAGCGACATCGGCCTCCAGAACCACACGTGTGAAGCTGTAAAGTGACGAAATCCCACATCCATCCTCTCCCCCACGTTTCCCCAAAAAAAAGTTCCCATCATACCAATTCCAACCCTTGCGAACCGTCACCGCGACGACATTCACCATGGCGTCCACGCAAGAAGCAGACAAGAAGAAGAAGCCCAGCGCTCTGCGGTCCGTCATCGCCGGATCCACCGCCGGTGCCATCGAGATTGGTATGTCATGGCATGACTCCAAGGAGCTCTGACTGACAAGATCACAGCCATCACCTATCCCGCCGAATGTACGTCGTAGCCGAACCTCCCCGAACCGGTCGACTTCGACACGAAGCACAGCCAGAGGAGAAGAACCAGGAAACTGATTGGAAGCGTTCTAGTTGCAAAGACCCGGTCGCAGCTGAACAGACGGTTAGCGGAGGGCAAGAAGCTCCCGTGGCCGCCGTTTGGCAAGCAGTGGTATGCCGGATGCACCACCCTGATCATCGGCAACTCGGCCAAGGCTGGGATCCGTACGTGGTAGTCTGTCGCGTTTGGAGTCGAGTTGCTGACGAGGGCAGGATTCGTCGCGTTTGATCAGTACAAGGCGCTGCTGGCCGACGAGAATGGCAAGCTATCTGGACCTCGAACCGTCCTGGCAGGCTTCGGCGCAGGCGTGACAGAGTCGTTGCTGGCCGTCACTCCCACAGAGAGCATCAAGACCACCCTGTGAGTCTCTCCCTCCATGTCCTCCACCCACAACTCACACCCCCCAGCATCGACGACCGCAAGTCCCCCAAGCCCCGAATGCGCGGCTTCCTCCACGCCATCCCCATCATCGCACGCGAGCGCGGCCTCCGCGGCTTCTTCCAGGGCTTCGTCCCCACGACGGCCCGCCAGGCGGCCAACAGCGCGACCCGCTTCACGGCCTACAACTTCTTCAAGCAGATCGCCGAGAGCTACACCGCCCCCGGGGAGAAGCTCGGCGCGGCGGGCACCTTTGCGATGGGCGGCCTCGCTGGCCTGGTGACGGTCTATGTGACGCAGCCGCTCGACACGATCAAGACGCGGATGCAGAGCATCGAGGCGAGGAACATGTACGGCAACTCGGTCAAGTGCGCGACGGTGATTTTCAAGCAGGAGGGTGTCTTGACGTTCTGGAGCGGAGCGCTGCCGAGGTTGGCGAGGTTGATTGTGTCGGGGGGACTGGTGTTTACCATGTATGAAAAGTCGATTGAGTTTATGGAGAGGGTCGATCCGGAGATGAAGTACATCTAGGGGAAGACGCAGCGGTGTTATAGACAAGACGCGAGAAGTAGACAAGGTCGGCTCAAGGACCTACGCGGGCAACAGAGGGAGGAGTTGGTGAAAATCGCTTTTGATACAGCTATTGTACAACTATAGATACAAACCAGATGCAACCGTATCGTATCATGGGTATCCTTTGCGCGCCGGCAACCATATCTCCGTGTTTTTAGTCGTGTTTTCGTTCGTCCCGCAACTCTCCAGTGTCGTCCTACTGGAACCGAATCATTCCAGACAGCCTCTTGCCCAGCCTCTCCAGCCATGATCGGTTCGGCGCCTCGTCGATCTCCCTCACCAAGTCCTGAAAGTACGTAGGCTGGCTCTTTGGCTCGAGCAGCCGTCCCTTGAGCTTGAACTATACCCTCGTCAGCATTAACACATATCCGAACATCGTCCAGCGCATACCCGATCATTGTACCGGTCCTGCAGCAGGAACTGCAGCGCCCTCGCCTTCAGCAGCTCCTCCCGCTCCATCGAAGGCTTGTAGTTCTGGTATCGCTCCGTGACCGCCTTGCCGAGGACATCCTGGAGCTGGTGGTCCGGTCGGAGAGCCTGTTTCGGCCACCGGGCAAAGACGTCTTTGTAGATTTTTTGCTGAGAGCACACAGAGTCAGCGTCAAGAACAGCATCCTGGTATTGTGGCAGCCACTGTCTTACCGATAATGAGCGCGACATTGTGAATTGGGGACGAGCGTCGTTGCCGGGGTCAATTGCGCCTCAGTCTGGTTTCCACGACGTCAACCATGAAGAAATTCCCAAGGACAGTGCCTCCTTCACAGTGTCTGTTTATACCGGGACTGTTGCTTTGGCTCATCTGATTGGGTCATGTGGCGTCTGCCTCAGGCCGCCACGCGACCCTGGAAATGATTGCCTCATCAGGTCCTTCAGCCTTGAGCCCGGCTGATGCGATGGTTCTGTGGAGGTGGAGCCAAGCCGACACAGCCCACCTCGCGCGAACCTGCATCCAGGCGCCTTTGTCACCCTTTTTTCCATGGGATTCGATTGCTGATTCGATGAAGCTCTGAGGTCTTTTTGCTTCCTGTTGCTTTCCCCCGTTCAAATGCCCCTTTCAAAGGGGGTTATCTTGATTAAAAGGATATCGGCACAAAGCCAAGCCAGTCGCAACGAGAGACGAAACAAGCCATAGCCAGGAGTCGTCATCCAGTGCGGGTTATTCTGGAACTGCACTGTGCGCCACAGTATTCTTGTTCGTTCTCGGCATCGTCCATTCGGCAGGTTGCCCCGTTTCTGTTATCAAACCGTCGCC
>JAVIXY010000158.1:42090-81784 GCA_033030565.1 Fusarium nematophilum
CCCCCCCCCCCCCCCCCCGGAGCCCGGAGAATTATGCCGCACCTTCTTCTTTCTGACGGCCCCTAAGACCCCCTCGCACTGTACCAATACCGCGGCGGCCTAATCATCCAATCCATTATCCGCCGCATCCAGCTTTACTAAGGGAAAAGCCCCCCCGAACACCACCCTCGTCTCTTCCTCGCCTCGTAACTGCAGACGCAACACAACCAAAACTTTCCACGTCGTTCCCTTGAAAAACAACATCCCCTTTTCGCACTGGTTTCCTCGGTCTCAGGTGCCTATAGATTGCAGCCTCTCCTTTTTTGTTTTCTTTCTTTTTCTCCCCCCTTAGACGTCGACTCTCGCGAGTTTGGCAAGTCGCGAATCGTACTCTTAGTGGCCGAGCGGATCCGGGAGGCAACCCGACACCGCCGAAACCGATCCTCATCATGTCGGGACGATACGAACGAGTGAGCATCAAGGACCGGGTATGGCTTCTGAACGAATTAACTAACAAGACTCCTCCAGATCAACGCTCACGACGAAGACGACGTCGACAGCCCCGTCGACCATCGCAATCATCTCTCTCAGCCCATCCCCCACTCGCCACCGCCGTCCTTCCACTCCCGAGCCTCATCCCCTACACGACAGCGCCAGGTCGATCCCGCGCTCGCCGATGCCTTTGACGACGATGACGACAGCGACGACGAGATTGACGACCGGAGGCGGCTGATGCGGCACAACTCGACGCCGCCGTCCTCATCAACCGAGAATGTCAGCACGATACAACCACCCGTCCAACCCCCGACGGCTCCTGTGCCGACACCGTCGGGATCAAGGTCAACGAGGATCGTGGGCGGAGGACACGGCTCCGACGGTGTCTTTGCCAACCTCTCTGCACGCCCGGAGCGAGGTGGCGACCCGGAAAAGGACGAGCAACCACCGGTATGTGACTTTGGTGATTTAAACTTTCTGAGACTCAAAAATTGCTAACCATCACCAGTCGTACGAACAAGCCGCCGCCGACGCCGCCCCCCCGTACTGGGAGACGACTATCCTCGCGCCCGGCATGGGCGGCCCCGACGAGGTGTACATCGACGGCATGCCCGTGGGGTCATTCTTCTCCTTCATCTGGAACGGCATGATCTCGACGTCGTTCCAGCTCGTCGGCTTCCTCCTCACCTACCTCCTGCACTCGACGCACGCGGCCAAGAACGGCTCCCGCGCCGGCCTCGGCATCACCCTCATCCAGTACGGCTTCTACATGAAGGGCGTCTCCGAGGACGAGCCCCCGACCATGAGCGGGCCCGACGGCTACGCGGCGCCGCCGGACCCCAACTCGCACGACTTCAAGCAGACGGACGTGGCGGACGATGACCTCGGCAGCATCAGCGGGGGGGAGTGGCTGGGCTACGTGCTCATGGTCGTCGGCTGGTTCCTTCTTATCAAGAGCGTCGCCGAGTTCCTGCGGGCGCGTCGACACGAGCAGCTCGTGCTGCAGAGCCCGGACCGCGGCCTGGGCGTTGCGGTCATTGCCGAGGGCGAGTCCAACGAGCGGGTGGTATAACCGTTGGGGCAGTTGTCGGAGTGTTGAAACGTTTCTGGCGGGGTTTCTGTACTAATACCATGCAAGCGCCATCAGCTGAGACGCGAGCGATGCTTTTCCTTGAGGCGTTTTGAGAGTTTTTTCCTGGGTTGGATGGGATGAATATCTGGGTTCCTACTACAAGCTTAACGTTTGGCGCGTCGCACGCAGTCTCATAGGTCTAAAACAATGATTCCATTATGTCCGATGCTTGACCATGTCTCCTGACTATCCAAACATGGAAACAATGGGCGTGTTCCTCTTTCATGATGACTGATGCAATAACCCCTGACATGTTAGTGTCGGCTTGCCTTTGTGGGGTTACCCGTCCGCTGATCCCCAGATTCGGCCCCGCACAAGCTCCGTCAACGTCAACCCGCAATCATCACTCATCACCTCTGTATACCCCAGCAACAGCTATTTGCCTCCCTCAACAATTCTCTTCTTTTGTACCAAACCAGAAACATATCTTGAATCCGCCATCCTCAATCTCTCTCATCTACCATAGCCATCTACTTAGCTCGCCCCCACTTTGCCATCACCGTGGCTCCGAGGCTCCTCCGGTTCCCATCCCTCTTCCGCCCTCCCAATTCCTTCCGCCGCATATCCTTTGACCTCAGCATGGCGTGGAGATGCACCGGTGTCTCCAACTCGGAGCTCATCGAGAACATGTGGAGGAGCGGCCTCATCACTGATTCCCGCGTCAAAGAAGCCTTTCTAAAAGTACATCTCCTGTGCTTCAGCTAGTCGAGATGCTAAAAACTCCCAGGTTGACCGCGCGCACTACGCCCCTTCATCGCCGTACGAAGACTCCCCCCAGCCCATCGGCCACTCGGCCACCATATCAGCCCCGCACATGCACGCCTCCGCCATCGAGCACCTCCTCTCCTACATCGTTCCCTCTCCGACGTCCCCCGCCCCTCGCGTCCTGGATATAGGCTCTGGTTCAGGATACCTCACGCACGTGATGGCCGAGCTGGTGGGCGACGATGGCCTGGTGGTGGGGCTAGAGCACATAAGGGAGCTGAAGGAACTGGGGGAGAGGAACATGGCCAAGAGTGCAGAGGGGAGAGAGTTTCTAGATAGCGGGAGAGTAAAGTTTAGGCTTGGCGATGGGAGGAAGGGATGGGTTGAGGAGTCGAGGGACGGGGGGCAGACGGGGTGGGATGTCATCCATGTGGGAGCTTCGGCGGCGGAGGTGCATCCTCAGTTGTTGCAGCAGCTGAAGGCGCCTGGATGGTGAGTTGTCCATGGTCCGTGGATAAAGGGAGACTGACAGTTGCAGCATGTTTATCCCTGTTGATGATGATGGGTTTGGGTATAGCCAGCATGTGTGGAGGATCGAGAAGGATGAGGGGGGCGAGGTTACCAAGAAGAAGCTGTTTGGTGTGCGATATGTGCCTTTGACGGAGGCTCCGAAGTAGTTGAGGATATCACGATATGTCAGGTGTTGATGTGCTTCATTCTTAGTTCCTTGTGGGTGCAGTCTTGGACGCGAGCAATCGGCAACACAGTACACATCCATGTTTCGAATCATTACAAAAGCCAATGTTTATTCTGGTCTATCATAAGCACTCCATAACTCCAATACCGTACCTCTAATCATAAGTCATCCAAAG
Source organism: Fusarium nematophilum (assembly GCA_033030565.1). Taxonomy (NCBI): domain Eukaryota; kingdom Fungi; phylum Ascomycota; class Sordariomycetes; order Hypocreales; family Nectriaceae; genus Fusarium; species Fusarium nematophilum. The sequence continues at coordinate 45,274 of JAVIXY010000158.1, forward strand.
CATAACATCCGTCCCAAAGCGTGTTTCCATCCTTCGCAGCCAACAACCAGACATCTCATCCACCTTACATCAAGTTCAGCCCAAAAATCACCGCCACAATCGCCGACAGCACACCCGGGGTGTAAAGCCTCACGCTCTCGCTCACAAGAGCCGGCTCACCAGCATCCTCACCAGCCGTCCCAGACCCGGTGGCAGCGTCTCCAGTCTGGTCTCCAGCACATCCCTCGGGCGGACACGCGTTGGCAGTCGAGTTGTTTGCAGGCGTTGGAACAGGTGTGGCGGGAGCGCATCCTTCAGGGGGACAAGCATCGACGACAGCTTTTTGGTTCTGCGCAACAGGAGTCGGGTGCTCAGGTTCGCATCCTTCGGGTGGGCAAGCATCGACGGCCTGGGCCACAGGCGTCGGAGCAGGCGTAGCAGGCGCACATCCTTCAGGGGGGCAGGCATTGACCACGGCCTTTTGGTTCTGTGCAACGGGAGTGGGCTGCTGTGGTTCGCATCCCTCAGGGGGACACGCCGCAGCCTTGACAACGGGCTCGACAGTCTCCTCGGGAACAACACCCTCGCTCTTTGAAGCGCAGTCCACACCAGGAGGACACGCCTGAACCTCCGCGTTGGTACAATCCCCCTTCCCACTCCCCGGAATCTCCCACAGGCTAAACACCCCTTCCTCCTCGCCTCCACATTTCCCACCGTCGTCGCAGAGAACCGAGCACCGGTCCTCGGGGAGCAGCTCAAATGCAACGGGGGTGTCGTCGTGCGGGTTGTCGCAGAAGCAGCCTCCGCCGAGGACGACGAGTACGGCTCCCTTTTCAGCGCAGGCGGAGACGCATTGGGAGGGTGTGAGGTAGGGGAGGGAGATGGGGATTGGGAAGTTTGCTGGGGGGGAGGAGATGCAGCCGATGGAGGAGAAGGGGGAGGGGAGGGGGGTTTGGGCGGATGAGGCTGTTAGGAGGGTGAGGAGGAGGAGTTTTCGGGACATTTTGATGTCGATAGTAAAGAGTTGGTATGGATGAGGTGGGTGGTATCCTGATGTAGATGGTTGATGAGATGCAGTCTGTAAGTCGGCATTCATTGCTCTATATACTCTTGTTCAATTCTGCCAACCTCATCTTGGTATCTACAACTCCCAAGGACAATTACCAACCGTCGTCAATCATGGCAACACAGCAGCTGCATCTACAATGCACCGCATACGCCCCTGTCTGGAACGAAGGTGTGGCGGACAAGTGGCGGGAATGTCTGAGACAACAGCCACACGAGATTGATCTGTGGTAGACGGAATGTCGGGTATTTGAACCTGGCCGGAGTGAATTAAATGGTCCATTGAGTTGCGACAACTGCCATTGAGGAATTGGGGTGATGCCGGGCTGTCGGTCGAGGGTCCGGAGAACAGCCCAATGTCTACGGAATTGATCTCCGACAAAACACATAGCTTCGAAAGACTTCAAGATCCATGGTAGCCATTACGAGCATCCAAGACTACCTAATATCTGTCAAGGTTCATCCCATACAGCATTCCCATCTCAGTCAACTCAGATTCATCTCCCCGTCGGATACCCCCTGCAGTTCGGCTTCGCCGTATCATAAACATACTCGGTTCCCGCACAACCACCAGGACACTTCCCCCCACAGGCATAGCTCGTCGTCACCGTCGGCACCGCAGCAGGACACCCGCACTCGGACTTGATGGTCGATATCTCCATGCACATGGGCATCACACAAGTCGAGCACCTGCCCTTCACCTTTGTGACAGTCGGACAAGCAGGCTTCTTGGTGATGGTCGGCTTCCCGTAGGTGGACGCGTAGACGTACGAGGTCGACGCACAACCCGGAGGGCAGGTCTTGTCGGCGCACGGGTACGAGGTGGTCGAGGTGGCGATCTTGCGGGGACAGGAACGGGGGTTAGAGATGGTGGAGATGGCGAGGCATTCCTTTACGATGCAGGTTGAGCAGACGGTTGCGGTGGTAGTGACGGTTGGGCAGGCGGTTGGACAAGGTTTGCCGGCGAGGGAGAGGGGGGCCCTAGACTGTTAGATTGGTGTAGTCAGATAGATGGGTGACTTACAGGGCGAGGGTGAGGATGAAGGGAAGAGACCACATGGTGAAGTCAATGAAGTAACAAGTCAAGATGATCAGCAATGTTAAGTTTCACAGATAGTGTTTACTCAATCTCACCGGGGGAATCATCACTTTATATACTCGCCACCATCACACAAACACCACAAACACGTACAACATGTCATCTCCCGCACAATCACTCCGCGCCCGACTTCCGATCCAACCCCGCAAGTCGCGCACATTCTGTGGCTGCCGACGATACGAGGTTGCCAAGTCGAGCTGAGAAGCAACGATGCGACAGCAGGGCGATCAATGCCGGTGACCTAGAGGTGACCAATGCCGGTAGGTGACGGCAAATGAGGTAATTTTTTCAGTCGACGGAAATAGACATGAGATCACCGTCAGCTGTGCAGCGAAAAAAACAAAGCTGGGGGAGGTGATGGAACAAGCACGGGAGCGATGCAAAAAGCTTGCAGTGATGTAAGTCGTGTTAGTGAAACAGCGAGGGGATTGGCAGGGGGGAATGATGACCCGGTGATGGGCGCAGGGACCCTGACGATCGTTTGGCCGGATCGGGGATTGGAGCTTAATCGATACGAGGACAAGAAGCGATGGATACGTGATGTATGTGATGTGATGTATACAATGGCAACGACCACCAGTTGTATGCTTTGGGCAATGCCGATTAATGTCCTCACAATAGATTACCCGACTGTATACTGGTAATGCGCCTTGGACAATCTATAATTGACCATCGACGATGCTACCCAGCCATGCCGTCCGTGTTGCTCTCCTGAACAGTAGCAATTGCAACTCTGCATGCAAGTCTAGTTGCCATGGAAAAGCTCAAGCCTTACTCCACAGCTGCAAAAGCCGTTGGCCAGAACCTTGCATCGGGGACCCTCACCCGTCGGCCATCACGCATAGTCCCTCCATCAACCATCCAGCATGGAAGAATACAACGAATACAAGACTCCCGCTTCGACTCCTGCCCGCTCTACCCGCAGAGGGCCAGTCCGCGTCCCAAGCCCTCCGCTGCACAGAATACTATGGCCATCTCGAAGACAACTTTGACCTGCAGGCCAACGACCTAGACGGGGACACGGTCGTCATGGTGCCGGCTTGCTTGGGGCGGGGTTCTGCCGTGTGTCTGACTGCCAGTGGTACGAGAGTCCTTGTGCGAGGCGGTGCGTAAAGACGTGCAGGACGTACGAGTTGTGGGAGGGCATCCCAGGCTGGCGCGCTATGTTTACTTCCGTGGATCAACGGTTGCTTACTTTGTAGCTATGTCGGTCGCGATCCGTGGACTGATCTACCACTCCTGGCGAGACCTTCTGGGCCTTCGTTGGAAGTCTTCCAGTCTTCCTCAGACACCACCAGGACGCCATATACGAGGTCCAAGGGAAGATTACCTCCCTCTCATCTACCAGTGGTGTCTCCACGCCCTGTCCGCCCTCTCCTTCTGCCACTCGCAGAGCATCGTAGTAGGCTACTTTGAGACCACGCACTTCTGGCTGTCAACCCCGGACCTTTCCCTCTCGCTAGTGGGCTTCGTATCAGCGAGCTGGAACGACGCCAAGAACTGGACCCGGCACTGGAGCGACATGAGCTCCTTCTGGCCGTTCAGTCCGTTCAGTTCCCGTCGCTACAAGTTCCCAGAGGATGAGCCCAATGTGGGGACGGACCTGCTCATCTTTGGGACGCTGCTATATGAGCTTGTCACACGAGGTGGCCGGATCATGGAGTGAGAGCCGAGGAGATGATTGCGAGGCGGGAGTGGCCGAGGCTTGAGGCGAGGCACTTTGGGGATGTGGTGGTCAAGTGCTGGGAGTATGGGTACAAAGATACACAGGAACTGAGGGATGATGTTGTGAGTGTGCTGAAGAGTGAAGGGTGGGATGTTGAGGGGGATGGCATCAAAGGGTTTGATGCAGGTGGACTGTTTAAGGACCACCTCAAAGACAGCTATTCTTACTGGACAAAACGGTAGATCTCATTCTTCGTCTATGTCTATGTCTATCTATTTCCCCCACCCATCTACAATCCCCCTCACAACCTCATCCAGATCCTCCTCCTCAAGCCCCAACTCGCCCATCGCAAACGCCTCCCCCCTGGTCCTCCAATCCGCATCCAGCGTTCCCAGCACAAACACCACCTCCTCCATCGCCTCCTTTGTAAACTCCACCGCCAGCTTATCCGTCTCCTTCTTCAGAAACTCCTTCGAGTCCACAAACTCCCTCTTCCACGTCTTGCCCGTCGCTTTCTCCAGCGCCGCCAGCACCTCCAGCTGCGTCTTGCAGAAGCTGTGCACGTACAGCAACCGGTTCTTAGTAGTATCCGGCCTCTTCAGCACCGCTATCAGCGCCTCTCCAACTTGTCTCAGCGTAGCTGCCGACGCAGGGATGTCGCCCTTGTCGAGGATAACAGCGCTGCTGGTGTCGATGTCAAAGTGTAGGAGGCCAACACGCATGCCAAAGTCGAAAAAGTGCCCGCACACAAGCGACGTCCATGAAAAGTCCGGATTCTTGGCCGCAAGCTCAACACACTTCTCCCTCACGAGGTCTTTATCCTTGTACAGCTTCAACAGCCTCTTCGCCTCGTCGCTCTGCGCGTCGCAGCTCCCAAAGTCAGCAGGGATAAATCGCTTGACCCCCGCCTTTTCAGACGCTTCGGCGAGGCGGATGTGCTGCGAGACGTCCTTTAGCGGAAAGGACGCGATGACGACGTCCTGGCCTTGGAGGATGGGGACGAGCCCCTCGACGGACATGTCATCGGGGAGGGTGAGGAGGTTGACTTGCGAGGCGTGGGCGGGGGAGGAGGTGGAGGAGGCGCGCTTGGCGACGGAGACGGAGAAGGACTGGGAGGCGACGAGGCCGTCGAGGAGGACGGTGCCGAGGTTGCCGTTTCCGCCGACGAGGCAGACGTTTTTGAGAGCCATGGTGATGATGAGGATGTCAATGGTCAATTGGGATAGAGAGCTTATAAGGTGGATGATGCAATGCGAGATCGGCGGGGTAGCTCAGCTATGGCGGGGCACTCGGCGAGAGACTCATAGCAAGAGGAGGGAGTAACAATACATGCACGACATTTCCTTCAGTTTCACGGCAGTACTTTATCCCACCAATTGATAACTGTCCTCTTAAAGCGTTCTAGAAAGCTCCAGGCCGTCATTGGGCGCCCCGTACAGGTCGGGTCTACCCTCCGGCCAGTTGACCGGGACACGGTCCCGACCTTGGAGTTTTGGTGGAGATATGCATGCTGCAGAGAGACGACTCGCGCGGTCAACTTCCGACTTTTATTACTCGGTGGGATGATATGGTGTCAGGAAGAGGGCTTTTTAGGAAAGAGGAAGGTTATCCCGAGGGCCGGTGTCCGCGGACGGCCGACTTGTCTGTGCCGGGTGGAATCTGGAGACGGAGGTGTCCCGGCCGTGATCCACTCTGCCTCCGAGGGGGACCGGGGTTGAATGTAACCTTAGGTCTTGGACGAAGTGGTATTTGCACTTATACTACTCTCGCGTCTCCAAGTGTAGGATGCATGTCAATCAATGACCAACACAAGTCAAATGCAAGGTCTTGGCCACGCAGCATCGCCAAGTTACGACTCTAGACCACTATGTTCCACGACAGGGAATGGCCTTACTTACCGATAGTCTCGCTCGCTAGCAGTAATCTAAGGCGTTTCTATCACGTCTATCTGACACCCCGAGGACCTATTCCCCATCCAGCGCGTCCTCCATCCACAGCCACAGCCTCCTATCCGCAACAAAATTCGGATTCATCTCCGCCATCAGCCTCAACTTTCTCGCAACGGCGACCCCCGCAGTCTCCTCCTTGGGACCTTCTTCTTCTTCTTCTTCTTCTTCTTCTTCTTCTTCTTCTTCTTCTTCTTCTTCTTCTTCTTCTTCTTCTTCCTCCTCCTCCTCCTCCTCTTCATCATCATTACCCTCGCGAAGCTCAGCCAGCAGTTTCCTCCCATGCTCCTGCAAACTCCGCTCGCGAAACATCCTCGGAATGTCCTCCGATCCGTCCTCGTACACCAGCTTGTACAGCGCCTTGAACAACGTGTAGTCCTGTATAGACAGCATCCTGACCAGCCGAGAGAAGTGCCACATCATCTCGCCCTTGACCCACTGCTCTGGATCGACCTTCTTCCCTCCTCGGCAGAAACCTGCCCTAAAAGCAGCAGTGAGCGACTCTGTCGGAGGCCAGACCTTGCCACTGAGTCCAGGGGTGGCGAGTAACTCGGAGAGGGGCCCGGAGGATGTAGAGCTCCAGTCGATGATGCAAGTCACGTTGAAGTCCTCATCCACGAATATATTGCCGATGTGAAGGTCAGGGTGGGAGAGTACAAAATCTCCACCACTGCCAGAGGTGAGAGAAGGGATCATCTCCTGCAGGAACTCGCCAGCAAGGCAGTAAGAAAGCACGTTCACACTATCATCGTCACCATCCCCAACAAAATCCCGCCATCTGGCGATTGCCGCCGTGTAACTGTTCCAGTGAGGGTATTCGGAAGATTCAGGGACCGGCGCGAAGAAGACATGAGGACCAAGCCAGAGCTTCTTGGCGTGAGATACAAAGGCTGATATCAGAGAGCTCATGTACTGGCCCTCCTGGTCAAATGGCCCGCGGTCTATGCCTTGTAGCTGATCCCTCTTCTCCCAGATGAGAGACGGGATGAGGCACTCGCCAACGGAGTAGCCGCCTTCAGCCTCGAACAGTGATCCGATCTTGTCGAGGCGAGCCTCGGACAGGGACGACATGATGGCCCCGAGCTGGTCCATTACCTTGTGTCGGTCCTGGTCAGTCATGGGTAGAGGCGGGCGTTGCCTCTCCGTATACCCTGGTTGGCGGCCTGCCTCGGTCCAGTCAAAGTCTGCTAGCGGACGGCCAGAGGCCTTGCTCATGAGAATGTACGGCACCCCAATGTCACTGTCGTGAGAGCCACTGGTATTTACAACGGTCAATAAATGAGAGACAAAGACTAGTGACTCTGGCTGACCTGAAGGAGTAAACTTCCGGGACTGGGACCGAGGTGTGAGACGCAAGATACTTGAGGGTAGCGGCCTCACTGACGAGCATCTTGGAAGCGGATTCTTTGCTGATCAACTCGCTCCGGAAGCTCTTCGGGGACCGAAAGACCCATTCCACCCCATCGTCGAAGGCGACGAAGATGGCCCAGTTCAGAAGTCCCCATTTTGGCTTCTGTGACACATCGGCAGTGCACGGCCGTCCTCCTCGAAGGTCTGCAGCCAGAGAGAGAAGCGCATCGAGATTGAATTCGGCGTGTGCAAAAATGGGTTTTCGCCTTGGCGGCCTTGGTGGCCCTTCTGGGATGGGCGTGAAGTCGCCCATGACGCAAGGCAAACAAGATCGGTGAGTGCAGCGGTGAGTTCACTTGGAATTGCACACAAAAACAAACACACGGCACGTGATTACAATGTTTGTGGTTGTTGGTTCTGTGATTCAGAATATCGCTTAGGCGGGTAATGGTTGGCTGAGAACATCCCGAGAAACACACAGAGTACACGCGTGCACATCGGACTCGGACGCAAGATCCGTGCCGATCCGGGTACGGACCTTAGCGCGAGGGTTTATCTCCGGCCGCGAGATCCACTCGGCCTCCGAAGTTGGGGGATGCCGAGCCGTAAAGCCCGGAGGGGAATCGATGACGCCCTGAATATTTTGGCAACTTAGATCTCACGAGTCCGAGCAAGCCAATAGGAAACTTCCGCGATTCCCATTCCAGGCTCTGTACGGACATGTGCATCGGTGATCTGTACTGTTGGACCCCAAAGATCAACCTCGCGCTGCATATAGCTGCTACGTCCTTAAATCCGTTTCAGTCAGCGTGATATCGCGACTTGACAATAACGCCTCGTTACATTCTCAAGCCGGATGTAGATTTCACTGGAGTCATGATGAAGTCACCTGCGTCAATCCAATCTATAAATGAGCTGCCGTCCCTGACATGAACATCAACAGCACTCATCACCTCTACAAACAGATTGATCCATCTACTCTACACCAACATGGCAGACAAAGAGCTCGTCCTCATCACCGGCGCCAACACCGGCATCGGCTTCGAGACGGTAAAGGCCCTCTTCCGCTCCGACAAGCCCTACCACGTCCTCCTCGGCAGCCGCACCCCCGCCAACGCCGACAAGGCCATCGCCCAGCTCAAGAGCGAGATCCCCGACTCCAAGAGCACCGTCGAGCCGATCCAGATCGACATCACCGACGACGAGTCCATCAGCAAGGCATTTGAGCACGTCAAGTCCAAGTTTGGCAAGCTCGACGTCCTCATCAACAACGCAGGCAAGCAAACATCACTTACCAGCAGATACGCACCTACTAACACACACAGGCGCCAGCTTCGACTCCACCGTCGACAAGGACGCAGCCGACTTTCGCGCCCTCTTCAACAAGACTTACGACGTCAACGTCTCAGGCACGCAGGCCACAACCGCAACCTTCACCCCTCTCCTCCTCGCCGCCCCCTCGCCGCGCATCATCTTCCTCACCTCGGGCCTCTCCACCCTCGAGGGCACGTCCCACTCGCTCATCTCCAAGATCACCGGCGACGTCCAGCCTGGTTGGCCCAAGGCCGTGATCACCGGCGTGGCGTACCGCTCCAGCAAGGCGGCCCTCAACATGGTGATGCTGACGTGGCACCACCTGCTCAAGGTCGACGGCGTCCGGGTCTGGTGCGTGAGCCCCGGGTTCCTGGCCACGGGCCTGGGGGGCAACCCCGACCTGCTGAAGAAGGCTGGGGCGGGGGATCCGTCGACGGGAGCGGAGCTGATCAGGAGGGTTGTCGAGGGGGAGAAGGATGAGGATGCTGGGAAGGTTGTGTCTCAGGGTGGCGTGCAGGCGTGGTAGGTCTGTCGTCTTGGCGGCGGATTCTCTGCAAGAGGCTCTTTGAGGCAGGATGATACGTGTATCTGGTCAACATGAGGTTTCAGGGCCCTCGAACAAGGACCCATATCGCCAGAGACCAAGCCTCGGCAGTGGATTCGAGCACAAAACCTGCAGGAATAAACAGGAGTCGGTCATTACGGCCAGCCCTATAGTTGATGAGAAAATACCCCCGTTAGGCTGAGCAGTGGAGTGTTCCAGTAGCTTAATGAGACCTCGGCATAATGACCAGAATCCGCCTCGATGGTAAATACACCGCCTCCTAGTGGGAATCAGAGTTTGATGAGGTTATTGACAACTCATCACGGAGTCACCGCAAGCAGCAACATGAAGCCGAAATGAAGATGGCGAGAATAATAGAAAGGAAAAATTAAGTCTCTTGGCTGTTCATGCGTTTCGGAGAGCGTACGTCACCCGCCGCGGCAGGACCGTTGGGATCAGCCCTATGGCAATGCCGTTGGCGGAGAGGATACGGTTTGTCGGGTTACGGCACACGACCCTTGTAGCCTTGTGCGTATAAGGACAACAAACAAGGCTGTGAAGCCAGAGAGGAGAGCGTATCTGGACGAGGATGCCTGGTTGGGGATGGAAATGACCCAAGGACAGTGCGCGTGACTGGAGCACTGTATTTCAGCCACCGTCATGAGGATGAGCCCGATGCGTTATGGTGGCTGCCTACAGTGCGCACACCGCCACAGCGGGTCGTCCACGGGTCTCCGGGGTCCCATACGGCCTCTACGGGCTCCGCTCAACAACCCGGGGCCTCCCAGGCAAGAAAGCTCCGGGGAGTCGAGAGACCCCTGCTGCGCCAAGTGACGTCGGCAGTGCGCGTCCCGACGCGTCTCCACCAGCCGCCCGCCTGCGCCGCCATCCTGAGTCGTGAATGATACGTTCTGCAGGGTGCCACGATGGAAAACCTCAGTCTGTGTCCAGTCTGTGCTTCCTTTGAACCGCTGAGACAAAGAGGACCGAAGTATTGGATCAATGATGCTTGCCCAGCTGAACGAGAGCCACAGGTAGGAATCTCGGCATGAAAGAAGAAAGAAAATGGTCTCAGAAAATGAGCGGTTATGGGGTCCCTGCCAAGTGATGGCTTTTTTCCCATCTCCTCCAGGCACAGCCCCCGCCAGCTGACGTTGGGTTTTCGCCCTTTCAACAGGTGCCCGAGGGGACAGCGACGGGAGTAAGGGTCAAGATTATTATTAGGTGTTTGCCTTGTAATGATGCAAGGCTGTTTCTTATTTACCCTCAGTATCCATACTTGACCACAAACTCACCTCGACTGCCGTGATCTTCCAAAACCTTGCCTCACTTTTTTTCGCCAAGAAATTTACTAGACTTGACTCTTCCTTCTGCCACGTCGTCGCTGTCGTCGTCGTCGTCGTTCGCTGCTCGCCCTTCTCTCACTATAATATCAGTCGCCCGTCTCTGTCGAATCCGCCCCCGACTTTCTTACTGCTTTAATTTCCCCCAAATCTACTGCGCCCTCTCTGCATCCTATCAGCAACCTTCCTTTGTTCTATTTTTGAGCAGAAACGCATCAGAAACTTCAAAGGGGGAAACCAAGCCCAGAAGTCGGAGGAGTTTGCGGTCCATCTTTTTATCAGATCTCACCTCTCCCCCCCCTCCCTCCGCTTCTCGGCTTCCTCAAACACACAAATACTCCACCCTTCCTCTCTTCCCCCCCACACAACCGACCTTAAACCTCCCAAAACCCAAGCATGGAAGCTCGCTCCCTCACGGCCCTGAATAACCTCGCAGGCAATCCGCCTCAGTACCCCATCAACCCCGCTCAGGAGAGGCAGGACCCCCTGACGCTCTACATCTCCAGAGTGCCCGGCACTCGAGGTAAGAAAAAAATGCCCCGCCGTGGAACCAGGACCCTGAAACTAACCCCCTCTTCCTCCAGATGTCATCCTCTCCCCATTCAAGCCTCAGCTGAAAATTGTCACCGCCGAAGATGTCGCCAACTGCCTCTACTACGTCCACCTCGAAGCCCCTTCCTCAGAACTAGCCTTCCCTCCTCCCCTGCGCGACGACGGCCACCGATCCTCCAGCGACGAGAGTTCCTCGATACGAAACATCCCCCGGAAACCCCTGCCCACGTCAGCCAGGCCCCTGACTCCCCCGAGCCGCGAACACCTCCCCGTGCCTCCGTTCGGCAACGAGAACCAGGAGCTCTCTCGGAGACGCGGTCTGTCCGTCAACTCGAGCCTCGATGCCTCTCGGACGCCGCCCGCGTGGCCTGGATATGAACCGGCGTCCAACGATCAGAACCCCGCCCTCCCACTTCGACCGACACCCGTGATTCAAGCTCCCGTCTCTCGAAAACCTCTGGGGCCCCGGCCGCTGTCGAGCCCTGCAAACGGTGCTGATGGCGGCAAGCCTCTGCCTCCCGTGCCTGGTCCCTACCAGACAGTCACCGATTTCGACGGAATGACGACGAGCCAGCCACCGCCCCTGATGAGAAACAACCTCAGCCGTTCTCCGTCTCCGAGGAAGAGCATCGACGGTCAATTCAAGCAGCCCTTCACCCTGGCTCTGATACGCCGTGACCCGAGCACAGGGAACCAGTGGAACGTAGGGCACATCTCGTCGTTTCAGTCCGACGCACCCCAGGTCGAGCAGGACGAGAACCCGCTCTTCGCGCCTGTGCCACCCGTTGCACAACCGCCAGGCACCGGAAACCCGCCCATCAACGTCCAGATCGAGACCCTGGGGTATGGCAAGTTCCGTGGCATGCCCGCGAGGCGGAGCTTTGACGCAGGTCCCGGAGCAGCGGATATGAATCAGCCACGAGACGAAGGAGTCGTCCTTCAGAGACAGGTGGCGATGGGGTACACAAAGAGCTGGGCTTCCAACTGGCGGGAGAAGCTCAACCGCGTTGAGCAGGACGGCTTTGGACGGGGTCACGGACGCCAGGGGAGTGTCGGGTCGGTCGAGTCCACCGGCTCGGCAGAGTCTCCCACTGAGCCGCAGATTTCAATGCAGCCCGGCCCAGGTCTACGGCCCCGGGGGTACATCTTCACGAGCCCCTGGAACGGCAGATGCGAGTTCCGCACCGGATCCGCCGGCCGCAGCCTCCGGTGCTACCACATCCTGCACGAGGAGCGGCCATTCAATCCCCTGATGGACCAGGTGGGCCCCATCCAGATGCAGGGCGGCGCGATGCCCGTCAGCGAGCTCCGCTTCAACCTGCCCACCGCGGAGCTCTTCAAGTCCCCCGAGGGACGCGAGGAGGTCAAGAACCAGCTTCAGGGGCACTTCAACAAGTTGCTGCGACGGGACGGCCGAACGAGCCTCAGCGATGACGACGACGGCATGGTCTCGCCGTTCGACCTGAACCTCGGTAAGGAGAAGGCCGGCGGTGGCAATCGCGGGAAGAGGGCCAAGCTGGGCAAGCTCATCATCTATCCCGATGGTCTGAAGATGCTGGATCTGGTTGTGGCGTCGAACATGGGTCTCTGGTGGCAAGCGTGGGAGAAGAGCTTCTGAGTTTATTGATACCTGGGAAAAGAACCAAGCCGGATGATAAAGGGAATTGCACGGAGTTTGGGCTTGTTTTGAGATGGTTTGGCAATTTTGTTGTTACTTGGTAGAGCTGCATGGCAGATTACCGCAAGGCACAGAGACGACGTAACGAGGCAAATGGGAAATGGACATGATGAATGACCACTTCAACATGGTGGCCTGGTTTTCAGCAATTCCATGTCTCTTGTAGCCATGAGGTGAAATTAATGGACTTAATTGGGCAATTTCCAGCTCTCAATGGCAAATGATGATGTTGGGTTGATGTCTCGTTGACGTAGATCACGTGCCAGGTCACGAGCACCTCCACCACCAATCATCTGCCCAGCATTGTAATCTCCAAACCAGAAACCTGAGCAACTTTCCCCGAGCCGAAGCACAACCACATCACGTCAATCCCTCGCCTCCGGCCTCCCGACCGAACCTCAATTGACCTCGCCGTCAATTGACACCCCACCGATTCGATCTTAACGAAACATCGGATTCCAGTAACAATGGCCCCGGCTCTGCAGGCATCGACCGCCATGCTCGCGCGGCGCCAGCTCTCGTCGAGCTCCCTCGTAGCCGCGAGGGTCTTTGTCGCCCAGCAGCGAGGCTACGCGACGCCCCAGGGCCCGCCGCCCGCCAACTTCCGGACGAGCAGACAGGTGCAGTGGACGTGGGACAGGGAGAGCACGCTCGACCGCATGGGCAAGTTTTTCCTCATGACGGAGATGGCGAGGGGCATGTATGTGCTGCTGGAGCAGTTCTTCCGACCACCGTATGTTGCCCTGGATCTGAAGTGAAATTGGGCGTCGGATGCTGATGCAGGGAAATAGCTACACCATCTACTATCCCTTCGAGAAGGTATGAGCTCAGAGACGGAGCCGGGGCTCCGGAACTTGGGACTGACAGCCGCAGGGCCCCATCTCCCCTCGATTCCGTGGCGAGCACGCCCTCCGACGATACCCCTCTGGCGAGGAACGCTGCATCGCCTGCAAGCTTTGCGAGGCCGTACGTCTCGACTCCCTTGAGATGGACGGAGCATATTGCTGACGTGGATGGACAGATCTGCCCCGCCCAGGCCATCACCATTGAGGCCGAGGAGCGAGCCGACGGGTCCCGCCGGACGACCAAGTACGATATCGACATGACCAAGTGCATCTACTGCGGCTTCTGCCAGGAGTCGTGCCCCGTCGACGCCATTGTCGAGTCGCCCAACGCCGAGTACGCCACCGAGACCCGAGAAGAGCTGTTGTACAACAAGGGTGCGTCCAATTGAAACTTCCATGCATTTTACCTGCTTGAGGGCCTCAATTGAGGTCCTTGATACTATTTCCCTTCCCGTCCTGCTTTTCTGGGTTCTGTTCGAACATCTCGAGCTTGCGCGGTTTTGCCAAGACCTTCGGCTAACGTCTCAACAGAGAAACTCCTCTCCAACGGAGACAAGTGGGAGCCCGAGCTTGCGGCCGCCATCCGCGCCGATGCGCCGTACCGGTAAACTGCGGAGAAAAGGAAACGTCATTGACGAAAGGGGAACGAAAGGGGGGAACGAAAAGGGGGAGACATTCTCGAATTGCATTTTTTGTTTGTATGTTGCCTCGGGTCGTTATGGAAACCGTTGTAGGAACAGCATTTTTTGGTGGCAGCATGAAGGGGACGAGATGAGAGGCTTCCCGGTGGTGGGAGATGTTGTACATAATCTAGATCTCCAGAAAATGCCCCTTTGTCACTCATGGTTTGGTGTTGGATGGTGTTACTGGTATGACCTCTGACTTGATTCCAAGCAATGGTTTAGTACCAACGGTGAGCTCATCTTGTTTATTCATGAATCCAGCTAACGTCTGCATCGTCTAGCACTTCCTCCTCTCAGTCTTGGTCTCCGCCGCCTTGAGCGCAACCTCCATCAGCCCCGACGCAACCTGCCTCATCCACTCATGGTACTGCTTCCCGCTGGGATAGAACGGACACGCCGCCGACCTGCTCTCCTCGCCAAACTCGATGGTGAAGCCCTGCAGCTTGCTCGACCCGCACACCTCCTTGCCATAGTACCGCCCCAGCGCGTAGTCGGTGCTGCCCCCCGAAGTCGGGTACAGGCCCACCGACTCCATGACCTCGTAGAGCGTCTCGCCGGCCTTCTCCATGGAGGCCTTCATGCGGTTCGCGAGGGACTTCTGCTTCGCGAGGTCATCCGGCTTGAGATACTCCTTGTACGCCGTCTTGGGGGGTTCGTCGTCGCCTGTGACGCCCCTTCGGCCGTCGTACTTGGCGTTTGCAAAGTTCTGGCCTGGCTTCTTGGTCTGGGCGTTGTCGTCGCCCCAGGCATAGAGGACGCTTCCGCCGAACGAGTGCAGGTCGATGAACCAGCTCAGGTCGTCGAACTCGTCCATGGTCCACACGACGCTCTTGGTCTCGGGCTCGGACGCCGGCTCCGTCCCGTGAAAGACCTCGCTGGCGGGGTCATCAGAGCCCACGGCCCAGAGGTCGGCGTCGGGGCTAAACGCCGTCTCGTAGTCCCACAGGAAGTCGTAGTTCCTGTTGATGTCGATGCCGACGTCGTCCTCGCCCGTCGCGCTCGCAGGGTTGCGGTTCTTGCGCCAGCACGAGTCCGTCGCCTGGTCGTGCTTCACGCCGTCCGGGTTGATCAGCGGGAGGACCACGATCCCCGCGTCGAGCACCTTGCGGACCTGCGAGGCAGAGAAGGTCGTCTCCCCGTACTTGAGCCCCTTCTTGGCCTTGCGCGCGTGAAGCAGGTCAGACAGGAAATATACGACGTTGTCGGGGCCGCCACGCTCGCGGGCGTGGGCACCACTGATGACGAGCAGCTTGGGCTTCTTGCCCACTCTGGCACCCACAATCTGCACGCCCTCGTGCGTCTTGAAGGGAGGGCGGATCAGCGTCACGTCATTCTTGAAGGTTGCTGCGAGGCCCTCGAGCGCAGAGGTGACCTCTGCGGGGGTGAGGATGGACTTGAGGTCACGGTCGAGGGTGGAGAGACCCTTGGGGACGACGGTGCCGTTCTCAAAGCGGTCGCCCGTGCCGATGGGGAAGTCGGGCTCCGGGCGGGTCTGCCTGGCCGCGAGGGCGTAGTGATTGTCGCGACGGCGGTTGCGGGGGGTGAGGTCCGAGGGGAGGAGGCACGCCGAGGCGGAGAGGGCAAAGGTGAGGAGGTGGAGTCTCATTGTGGACGAGTTACAAGAGGCAGATGAGGGTGAAGGTTGAGGAGTTGGTCAAGAGGGGAGTTGTTGCAACTTATATATCCTCATATGTATGACACGGAGCACCAAGCAAGCAAACAAGGAACCTTGCATGAATCCAGTCACCAGACAATGCAATGCCCTCATGATCACCTCTCCATCTCCTTCCTAACTAAGCCATCAAACCAGGGAAGAAGAAGAAGAAAACGTCTTCCTGACGTGTTCCTCTAACCAACGAAGCCAAACAAGCGGGCCGCCCGTTGCAACTCGATCAGGTAGGTGTTTAGATAACGCTAGCGGGGAAAGCTACCGATCTTCAATGGCGACCTAAAAAACTAGAGGACCCTTTTGTTGAGCGGGGGAACTTTTGGTTGCGAGGTGCGGAGGACAAGGGGGGAGGGGGGGGACAAAATCATACGTTTAAATCGACGTTGGACAGGACGGGAGATGTGCGTTGGATTCGGTGTGCGCTGGTGGGGGGGAGGATCTGTGGTTGTGCATTGGATGGATTTGTTTATTAGGCTGGGAGGTCGGGATAAGGCTTGTTTGAGATTGAGTTAGATGTTCAGGGTAGCTGTCTTTGGGAGCAGTAAGAAGGTGAGGTAGTAGCTTGTGATAGAAAGGGTACGGAGAACTGCTCCTCACTGCTTGCCATTATTATCTAATGAATTGGGGACTTTGCCATAAGAGAGCTACGAGATTACCTTTTCCCTGAGAGTGATATGTTTCTTATGACTTATACCCGCTTAATCGCCTTTCAAGGGAGTGTCCTACCACCATGATCCCTATCCACCTGGCATCCAGTTCAAGCCTTAGAGTTATTGGCCTGTACTGTTGAACAGCTCCAGGGAATTGACATAACCAAGGCTCGAAGCATACATCTTCAGCATCTCCTTGACAATCAGGTCAAGGACATAGTCTTCCCAGACGACGCCTGGGCCAATAAGGTCAAAGTCGATTATGCTGACTCCAGCCATCACCCCCTTCGCACTACAATTGAACACCCAAACAAGCTCCAACAATTCCACAAAAATCCCCAGCCATCACCCAAAGAGTAAACCGTCTCTCTCTAAATTTTAGACTCTGCAGCTCCCCTCGTCATCACCCCGTCAAGCTCAACATCTCCCGTCTAGCTTGACTCGTCCCCATCTCACTTTATCCTCGGGAACTCTCGACCAATCAAAACCCCCACCTCCCGCTGACGTAAATCAACGGCAACAACTTCCGAACATCCACCATCACGTGACCCTTCCCCATCCCAGCTAGCTCCGACTCTCCGTGGCAGAAACAACGAGAAATTTATCATCACCACCCCCGTCGTCTCCAACCGCAATCCAACGCACCACCACCACCTCCCCCCTCCAATTGAACAAGCCAACCTCTGCAGCTTGTTGTAATCCCCAGCACAAACTCAGCAGCCATGTTCCGCTCCGCCGTCCTCCGCTCCGCCTCCCAGGCCGCCCGTGCCGTCGCCCGTCCCGCTATGCGAAGATCCGCCGTCCTCGCCGTGCCTCGCGTCTCCGCCGTCGCCGTCCCCAAGATCCAGAGCTTCCAGGGCGTGCGGTTCTACAGCGCCGGTGGCGCGCTGAACAAGGAGGAGGTTGAGGGGCGTATCATGAGCTTGCTGCAGGGCTTTGACAAGGTGAGCTTGAGTTCGGGGTTTTCGGCTGTAGGGATTTGAGGCGGGATTGATTGCACGGCATTGGACTTGTTCTATGCCGAGGCTGCGGTCGTTTTCATTGATACCCTGCAAATCCCGATTCTCCAATCCCTCTACTATCAGTCAGAAGCTAACTACATCACAGGTCAACGATGTCTCCAACGTACGTCTCAACCACCATAACTCACATCGCTTCTAACACACCCCAGATCAAGCCCGCCGCTCACTTCGCCAACGACCTCGGCCTCGACTCCCTCGACACCGTCGAGGTCGTCATGGCCATCGAGGAGGAGTTCAGCATCGAGATCCCCGACAAGGACGCCGACTCCATCCACTCGGGTACGCCTCCTCTTCCCTTACTACACACCCATACTAACACCTCCCCCAGTCAACCAGGCCGTCGAGTACATCCTGAACCAGCCCGACGCCAACTAAACAAATCTTCTTCCCACCTGACCCCCCCTCCCCCTTGTACAATTACTCCGATGGAACCAAACCCAACCCCCAACCCAATCCTGCTCAGGATAAATCCCAAGACAAACCCGCTCAGAGGCGCCGAAAAATGGGGAGTGGGGGGGACAAACACAAACCAATTCTTTAATCTCGGCGCACAATGAGATGGTTACTCTTTTTACACGAACGGCAGTGGAAGATGTATGTGATGTGAGATGGTGAGCCACAGAGAGAGACAATACGAATAAAAGACTTGTCGCGGAAGTGGCCAACGCTTGATTTTCTCGTCTGCTCTTGAATCAAGTGTATCCCGTTTCCCAGTTTGTTTTCCACTTTCACGAGATGTGACTTCGGTTCGGTTCGTGTATCGCTGAGAGATGCGGGGGAAGGACTCGACACCTTGAAGGCTCTGTCGTTTGTCCCTGGTTGATGGGTTAGACGTTGGATCTCTACTCCTGTGGCTTTGCCTTGTACTAGTGTATAGAAACACCCTATTTCTCATGAGTTGTCTGCTCAACATGATGTCTCTACGAGTTACCTACGTCAAACTGCCGACGAGCATCCAGCTCCAATTTGATGGCATTGGATGTTATAAACATAGGCTTGCCGCCCGCAACACCATGTCTCCGAAGAGTATCCCAGTTCAATCACCATTCAATACTCTTATAATCACGCACACGGACAGATAATCTCAAGTCCAGTGGCCAGGAGGCCCTAGAATAAGGCGTTCTCTTCAACTATCCAACTGTACACATAAAGCGTCATTTCTTACATCCCCTTCTCCAGATTCAGAGGACTCAGACCTCTCCCTGTTTGCAGATGTTTTGTAGATCCAAAGCCCTCCCTCCCCCCCAAACACCGAGCCCAGATTCGGATGAGAATGTCCAAAGGATAGATGCGGAACCCAAGTCCCTCAAGAGTGTCGACGGAACGACATGCTGTCACCTCGTCAGAGTCTTCCATCCATGCCCCCCATCAACACCCTCCACCTACCCACCTGGAATCGANTGCGGAACCCAAGTCCCTCAAGAGTGTCGACGGAACGACATGCTGTCACCTCGTCAGAGTCTTCCATCCATGCCCCCCATCAACACCCTCCACCTACCCACCTGGAATCGATCCCATCCAAGTCGCTGACTGTTCTGGGCCAAAGCGCAAATAAAATCAGATGGACCGTCCGCCTCCCATAGATTTGATGATGATTTCAAGCAACAAAAGAGAGAAGAATAAACAGAAAAACTCCTTGCCGTGTATCCTATATCCTTTTTTGAATCCTGGGCCATAGATTTGCTATGCAACCTCGTTATTTTTTCTCTTTCCCAAATGGCTCAATGCTGCAATTCACGAGTCCGGCAGGCTATGCTGATATCCTTGCTCGGCGTCCAACGAAATGCAAAATGGGTGTCTTGTCGACAGATGGTCCTGTCCACCCAGGTCATGGCTCATCAACGCATCACCTTGCCCTCCGTCTATCAGTCGCCAACTCCAACGTGGCTCATTAGAATCGGACCAATGATCCGAACTCAGGGAACCGGGTTCCGCACCGTCTTGGGCTCGTTCGAGGCATCATCGGCCACTGACGGGAACCGAGTCCCTTGCGCCCTTGTTGGACGCCTTGCCGGCAACAACACCGGCATAGCTGCCCCAGACGCTCATACCCAGACCTGCTGATGTCCTCTTGGGAGTTTTCACGGTAGACGACTCGCCATCCTCCTCCATGCCCTCCATATGGAACATTTCGTCATCCTCGTTGATGGGGGTCGTGAATCGTCCATTCATGGACGAGCTGATGCTGCCACTCGACACATGGCGCTCCATGCCTCGCTCCTTGCCGATGGGGCTGATGGGGCTGATGGCACTACCCGTTCGGGCCGTCGAGGGGTGCAGATGAGGGCTGGAGTTGCCAGCCGCGTCATCCAGGCGGCTGCGCTGGAGCTGCTGGGAGAGCATGGACATGGACTCGCTGGCGGACCGCAACGACGAGGGACGGTTGAAGCCATTGGCACCCCCCATCTCCTGCGCGAGCATAGAGTTCCGCAGAGGGCTGCCCACGTGGCCAAACGCCGAGGCGCCCCGAAGAGAACGGGCAGTTTCTTCCTCTTCCTTCTGTCGCTGGAACATGGGGCCCCACCTGCTGGGGCTGGTCCCAATCGGGCTTCCATACTTGCTCAGTCCGTCCGCGTCGCTGTCAGCACGCATCGAACCCCTCCGGGCTTTCTCGACAGGCGTGAGGAGGTCCTGCAGGTTCTCGGGTACGTAGTTTTCGGGAAGGTTGTCGTCATCGTCGCCAAAGGCAAACCCGGGCTCCCAGTCTCGATCAACAGACGTCTTAGGCATGCTGGAGCTGAGCATTCGAGGTTTGGCAAAGCGGGATGAGTGCATGGCTCGCTTGCCAAAGTACTCCTCGCCGTTGGCCTGCTGGGAGTTTGGAGGGCTCCTATCCAGGGGTGTAATGAGGTGTTCCGAGGAGCCAAAGGCCGAGGTGTGCAAGAGCTTCAGGGTTTCAGAAGTGCGCGAGTCCTTGGCATTGCTGAGCGACGGGGTTGGAGATTCGATACCGAATTTGGACGGGACAGAGGAGGGCCAAGGACCAGCGGGGAAGAGGGCGGCGTTGGAAATGCCATTCGAGTCGAAAGATGCCGGAAGAGGGGCGTCCAGGACGGACAGGCCCTTGTTGTTCACAGGAGAAAGGCCGAAACCAAAGCGTACAGAATCCTCGTCTCGGGGCGAGCCGTAATTCGAACCAGTGTAGGACATGTCGATGGTGGGAAGGCCATTCTCGAGGCTGGGCTGACGGGGCAGGCTGTGCTCTTGCTCATCGTAAGGGTAGGCTGAGGTGTATGCGGGGACGTCGCGGTAGAGCGAGGTGGTGAGGGCGCTGGTGGAGGACTGGTTGTTGCTTGCGGAGGTGGGGTTGGTGCGGCCTGCGAGGATGGGTGCGGCACCTATCGTGACGCCATTCTTGCCGTAGTTGATGCGTCGACCGTCAGGAAGGACGTGGATGTTGGCACACTTGGGACCGAACTTGCAATTTCCCTGTGCGGTGAGGACAATGGTCAGTATTGCTCTCGAATGCGACGCTCGAATGCGACGCTTCGCGCGGGGGAGAGATGGGCTGGATGGCTGGCGGGCGGGAATCGGCGGCAGGCATGATATGGCGCACGCACCTTTGCAAAGTATTTGCAGACATTCTCAGCAGCCTGGCTGAGGTCGTGGCTGAAAGGACAGGCATTGCCCGCCTGACAGGCGCCCTGGCGGAAGAACTTGCACGGAACGTGGGACGTGTCTGCCATGAAGCTTTGTGTCAGTCGAGGCGACATTGGACGATGGCGGGGGGTCGTGTGCAACATACTCGGAGGGCTTCGGGGCCCATCGAAGCGGGGAGCGGGAGCCATGGAATTTGCCTGGGATCCGTTGGCGACGTTGAGGCTACCGCTCCGAGCGTGGCGGTAATCGGGCATGTTAGAGTAGAGGAGCGAAGGGATTCGCGCGGGGGAGGAGTAGAGGCGCCGAGCCGGAGTGGTGGAGGGAGAGAAGAAGCGCGAGGGTTAAAAAAAAAGAAAGTAGAAGAGTTCGAAGCCCGGGAGGAAGAGAGGCTGAAGGTTGCGTGAAGCCAGCGGCTGGAGCGGGCGGCAAAAGAGCCGTAGTGGGCGAAAGCGGGCGAGGGCGGCCGAGGTGGGCGTAGGTTGAGGGACAATGGGGTTTCGATGGTGGGGGCAGGCGCTGGTCGTTCTTGGGCCTTGGACTTCGGGGCCTGGAGCCTTGGGCCTGGCCTCTGGCACAGAGAGCGAGAGCGACGGGGTGGATGTGGAGGGTGGTTAATAAAGAGTGACTTGGTGACACCCTGTCGAAGTATGCGAACGGCTTGTACCTCGGGGCCAGCAGCCGTGTCCTGTCCTAGTGGTGCAACCCGCGACGGCAACGAACGAACCCACTATCGGATATCCGTACGTTGGGGCGTGATATCGCCGAAGGGTGGTTCCGCGCGGGAACGACACAGTAACGATGAAAGCTGGAGGGATATTTGTGGTTGGTGTTGAAAGTTGTTTAGGAGAAGAGGAGATTGGGAAAAAGCGATGCAGTCTTCTTCGATCTAGGAAGGCGCTCGCTAGAAAGGCACCTGACGGACCCGGTAGGCGGGCACAGGCGGGTTGGCGGGCAGGTACGAAGAAATGCCAAACCAAAAAAAGTACCGCGCACCTTCCAAAAGGGTAGGTACAACAATGCAGCCAGCGACCTGACGGGATTCTCGGTACGGGCAACTGCTTGCATCAAGCGACAGTCAGCTGAAAAAAAGAGCCACCACTCTCAGCCAGCCGCGTCAAGCCCAAAATTGAAAAAAAGCCCAGTTGAGCGAGTGAACCGATCTGATGAGAACGGAATATGGGAGAGTCTCCAGCTCGAGGTGGTGAGAGATGAGCAAGGAGCTTCAGGGGGTTATAGTGGCTGCCGGTGGCTGCGTGTCAGTGGAATTGATTGCCCTCGAGCCGTGCTTCTCTCCACCGCCCGCTTGTTTGTAGATGCAGGCCCTTTGACTGTAAGTGAACTTGGGCCCCGACACGGTCTATATCCGGATGCGTCCAGAAGGTTTATATGAGAAAAAGGGTGATCCCAGGTAATCGGTCCCAGGTAGGCAATCGATCCCAAAGCAGACAGCACCCCAAGATGATCAGACGTAATTGGTAAGCGAAACGAATATTCTGCGGAAACGTCGGGATGCTGGATGCTACTCCAGGTAGAGGTGAGATGAGGTGAGAGAATAGTTAGTTACGATGTCGCGGATGATGAGCCTCGTGAGGGTGGGAGAAATTGGCTCTCACGCGACCGAGCTCACGACCGTCATCAAATAGTTGGCTTTCGGAAATAAGAAGCAAAAGAACGAAGGAATCGAGAAGCAGACGATGCATAAGCCATCACATATAACAAGGTAAACCAGAAAAACGCCCGCATGCGTGGGCAAAAGATGCCTTTTATTCCACCGACTGCCTACCACGACTACAAACTTGTTGCCCCCCTCAGGCGGCGAGACATTTTGATGGAGATACAGCAGCAGAGACGGCTTTTGAAAGAAGTGAGCGTGACTACTAGAGCCAGAAGGAAAGGTCTCCTCGTGTGCCTGTTGGTCCACCATGGTTGGCTGGTTGGGCGTAGAGTCTGGAAGCTGGAGGGTGGTGGGTTGACGATGGTGATGGTGGTGGTGGTGTTTCTCTCTCTGCGAGGAGGTAGGCAACCAGCCGGGAAGTTTTGAAACCTCACAGCCACCCCTTCCCAAGGTTTTTGTTTTCTTTCTGCCTCTCTTCTCGTTCTTGGCTGTTGGTTACAAGTTGCGGAAGAGATACGAAGTTGTGCAGGGTCCAGGAACCCAAGGCCCTTGTCGAGTGTCTCTCTGCCTTGCCCATGTTCATCACGAGAGCGTGGGATGAAACATGCAACAAGGGGAATCTGGATTTACAAAATACATGGAACTGTATGTACCTTGCGCAGCAAAAAAACGGGCAAGCCATGGAGTAATTAAACTTCTAGGTTATTTGATGTGGCCGAGCCTGAAGCTTTCCCCTCCGTCTGCCTCATCCCAAAAGAGCCATCAGAGGGACAAGCCATGGATGGGATCAGGCCATATCGAGGTCACACATGCAGTCCTGATTTGCTTGATTACTCAAAACTGCCGTCCCTGGGGGTTGCATCGCGCTTCCAAGAGGGAAACGCCCCTTCAAGCCCTTCCTTCAGCTTATGGATCTCATCTCAGCCGGTCCGGGGATCGTCGTCAGGTCTCTTGTCTCCTCCACTTACATCCAGAACGGCCGTGCCACCCCCATTCCATATTTCCAGGGGGAAACGTCCCTTGGAATCCGCCATGCCGGTGAAGCCCTAACTTGCTCGGGACCGGATGGCGTTCAACTCCGCGCCCCAGATCGCGGGCTCGCCCATCTCTGTGGGAACCTGGGCGGCGGGGATGCCGTCCATCCACATCTCGACAGCCATGCACTTAGTTGAACAAATCCTAAACCCATGACTGGACAGAGAGAAAAGTGTCAGAAAAAAAAAAAAGTCTGGGCAAAGCAAAGTTGTCGCTCTCGTTGTGTGCGAGGTCGTCGGCGATCATCGCCACCAATGCCGGGCCCGGGCTTGTCACCCACTTACAGCAGGTTCCGTCCCTCACAAACCCCCAAGATCCGGATATCCAGGGTTCCGAGGGACGACAATCTTGCATCGCCTCCCGTATTTCGCGAACGATGACGACGCCAGATCTTGGTTTCTGCTCTGTGCTGCCCCATATTATCAATCCTGGCAGGTTTTGGTCACGACTCACCCGGTCTGGAATGCCGTGGGGCCAAGCTGTTGTGGTCTCTATATCCAGATATCGATGCATCATCATCGTCGTCTTCCCCCAGAGATCATCTGGCCTTGCAGAACCATGACAGTCATCCACGGACGCTGGTTGAACGAGAGGCGCACCCACCCCTGTCCTGTCTCACTTCCCACCAACAGCCGTTCACCAACTTAACCAGTCGCGAACAACCAAGGCAGGGTTGCGCCCATGCCCAACTCGGCCGGATTAGACCCTCGCCCATCTGCCCATGTGCGCCTCCTCATGCATCCACCGAGCGTCGCACAAGGGACTTCTCCCAATCGTCGATCAGTGGCCGTCACCTCGCCCAGCCTTGCTGAGCCCAGACAAGAATGGCCCGTCTCGATTGGGACTGCAACGCGTTTGCGCTTGCGCAGCTTGCCGTGGCGATGCACCCCCCAAGTCCACAGGTCAGTGTCGTCGCCATTTCAAGACGTCTCTCACGACAACCTCATGTCTTTTGATCTCACGACGTTGTAGCTGCAGTTCAATCCCACCCCGGCGACTCAACATCAGTAAAAGGAAGGGTTGGGTGTTATCGTGTTACCGTTGCCTCGTACAAGGCCAGATCCGTTTGAGGAATATCTCCGCGCTGAAACACTCAAGGCCGGCTAGTCCATCCGTCTTTTTTGTTTCCCCCGTTTCCCAGAGCTGGTGGTCACCTCAGCCCATCAGTGTACGCTACTGACGCAATCGTGCATGCATCCTGGTCCAAATCCCCTGTTCGTGCAAGTCGCGTAGTTCGAGCAAGAGTCGCATGGACGTGGGGAGGGAGAGACATTACAGTAGACATTCCACGCGGTCTTTTGCTGAGTGGCCATGGACGTTGCGTGCGCGCGATCAAGTTACACAGGTTACATCCCACCATGCATGTATGTATTTGCTGCAGGGCACATCGGGAAAGTGCATGGACGGGGGGGGGGAGGCGGCTGGCCTAGCGGAACTCAATCATTGACAGCCCAGCAGATCAGTGCTTCTTTCCAGCGCCCTAGTGGCCCCCCGAGTCCCCTAGAAGATGCCCCCAGGCCAGTGCACTTACAGGGGGTATCGTCCTCAGTCCTTACCCCTCCCAGAGCGGGGGTCCGAGCGCCCGCCAGTGGATCCTTTCATCCAGAAATAGCCCCGCGGCGGGCAACTTCAACTCCAACAACGGCATCGCCATAGCCATGCCCACGCCTAGGACTCCAGCTCGCGACACTGGGCGCGCGCGAGGGCACACGCACACTCTCGCACACACACACACCAAAAGCGGGATACCCGTTTCAGCCATCTCCCTCTAGGCGAACAATCCGTGCGGGCATGGTCTGTCTCCCGTCAGCGCCCCGGGTGAAGCCGGATGGTGGACAACGTTCGGTTGCTTGTCATCACGACCTTTACCACATGACCTGCGGCCGTCATATCTCCTGCTCCTCCATCCACACCTCCCTTGTTTCGCACCACCCACACACGCCTTGGTCCTCTCCCATCAAAGCCTCGTTTCCGGGTCGTTTCGTTCCATACCGAGCCTTGCCCTTCTCCACTCTCCGCACAAGGCATCCCGCGATGCCGCCGTCTCCGCCGTCTGCCACCCGGGTCACTTATCTGGGTATCGGTTCGCCGTGGAGCCATCTCTGCTCTGATGCGCAAGGAGCAGCGACGCGGGTACAGACTCCGCAAGGCCAAGGTGGGTATCGATCTCTGCCCAATCTGTCGAGCACCCGGGTGGCATCCGCCGTGCGTCCAGGCCAATCGTGAGTGGCCTCGCTGTCTCGCCGCCTCTTCGCATCGCATCCAACAACCCTGTCCCTTCCAGCCTCTTGACTGCGAGCCCTCTCAGCTAATTCGCCCACATAGTTGCCCTTGCTCGCAGACGTTCGCAGCTCGCGGTGCACGGGGACAGCCTCTCCTGGGCACTTGAGTTTCGATCTTGCAGACACGACCTCAGCCTTGGGCCAGTAATCTGCGGGTTCATTCATCCATGGATCGGGTCTATCGATTTGCCTAGCCAAGGCACGAGAGCTGCATCACCAAACGGCGAGGCTCCGGCTCGCCATATTGGCCAGGTCGTCGCTTCTCGAACTCTCGGGCCCCATAATACGCCACGAGGCGGACGAGGTGCTCTGGGGTCAGCCATCAGCCTTGGTGTCTCAGGCGGGTGATCACCAACACCACCACCATCAGTCCCCAACCTCATCGAAGCCGTCATCCTCTATTCGTCCCTCCCGTCAACTCCTCCACACCCTCTCCTCAACTGCCTGGAATCGCTTGGAAGCTTGGATATCCTCTGTGTCTCCCAGCCACCCCCAGTCATTCCTTTCTCGTGTTGCTCCCCAACTGCCGCGGTGACTGACTGCCAGCGACTGGCCAGGAAGACGTCCGACGACCATGTCGATCCGGCTTTCCAGCTTCACACTCCTGCCTGGCCTTGAACAACGCCATTGGCTGCCACACCGTCAAGGTGAGCATCGGTCTGCCGAGTGGCTTGACTGGCGTCCCCGGATTCCTCATCAGCCTTCTTTTGTTGCACATGTGGCTGCCCTGTCGAACCTGCTTCCCGCCCCCCTGTCTCCACAAAGCTGGGTTCACCATGCCATCCATGGATCCTTGGATGTCTTTCCTTTTCTCTTCCACTTTCTCTCTCGCCTGAGTCAACACCACAACGACAAATTCTGGGCAGCCCAGCAGGCTCTCAGCATCCGGATTAAGCGCTCGGGAAGTGGTTGCGCTAAGCAGCTCAACACCCCCTCCTGCGAACCACCGGCCCTCGTGCGCGCCTCGATCGCCCCAAGCACTACTTGGTTAATCGACATCCGTTGAGGACTAGCCACCACACCCTCACAGCTCGAGAGATCGGCCTATGCCTTGACCCGGGCTTCATAGTAGCATCTCTGGGAATCTCATGATCCCTGCCCCACATCATCCGACCGGAAGCCCGGCGGTGTCATCAGTCCCGTCCTCACACCATCGTTGCGGCCCCGAGATATCTTTGCCCCTTTTGCGCGTCTCGG
Organism: Fusarium nematophilum; assembly: GCA_033030565.1. Taxonomy (NCBI): domain Eukaryota; kingdom Fungi; phylum Ascomycota; class Sordariomycetes; order Hypocreales; family Nectriaceae; genus Fusarium; species Fusarium nematophilum. The sequence goes on from JAVIXY010000158.1 coordinate 72,408, forward strand.
TGGGATTGCCAAGAACCATATAGCAGCCAGAGATTTTGTCTCAAGGATCTATCGCGCAGTCGCCGGTGAGAAAGCTCCGGCCTGATGACATATTGCATCCTGCTGCATGGGCCCGTCCAAGAGTTTCTCGGGGTCCAGTCCCCTATGATTCCTGCAGAGACCCTAGCGACGATCTCTCAACGGCCGCCATGTCGTTCTTCTTGGAAGAACAACCCCTGCTCCTCCCTTCAACCGTGCCATCTCCCTGCCGGCATGGACTAGCTAGGGTCCGAAGGTGCCGAGATCGTTGCGACCCATGCCCTTCTGTTCCCGTCTGATCTCGTTTGGCGTCCTTGGCTGCGCCATGCAAGGACCCTTGGGGGGAGATGGGAATGCCATGATGGATTATGACACCATTATTGTGGCATTGCTACGACAGCTTGATCCGTGACTCGGACTCGGCCGTTCTGGAGCGTCTCACGAGGCCTTCCACAAGGCCTCACTGCAGCGCCATTCAAATAACCTGTCTCCGAGGTCAGCCCCCGTTCAGAGCCTCATTTGCTTACGAGCCCTCAACAAAGGACTCCAGGACCCCAAGTCAAGCCACCTGGTGCGTACGCCCAATGACATGTATGGGCTCGTTTCGATCCCTGGCAAGGTTGTAGAGCAGGTGACACTTTGGTGTGTGTGTCTCTTGGCCAGGTTTCGGGGCTCGCAAGGCAAGCTGGAGTCTCGGCGCAGTGTAACGGCCTCGTATCATCGTGTCGGAGAGTAGCGAATGGGAACAAGGGACGGGCCGGCGAGGTGAGTTGAAGTCGATGTCGCCGCGGAGAGGCGGGACGCGTGACGAGCCGCGTCTCCCAGTGGAGACAGCCCGCAGTGTAGGATGGTTTGCCATGGCTTGGTGAGCCAGCATCTCGAGGCTCCTGGCCTAGCAGATTGGGAGTGCATCGCTGCCTGGTTCTACGGTCGTTCTGTCGCGTTCACCGTTGGTGAAGGGTGCAAGTCACGTCTCCTGCAACCACCAACTGACATTCCAGGGGCACTATTTTACATGGGTGTAAGTGAAGATGACGAAATGTGGCGTGCTGAACATTCTAGCTCCTTGGTATGAAGAACGAAGGCGGTCTACTTTGGACTTTATTTTTTGGGTCATGCAAGTCTCTCTTTTACAACAGCGCGCCTGCCAGCCAGCCTTGCATGTCTGTGATGAGAAGCGATTGATGGTTTCTCTTTCATGATGGGCGGGGAGGAGTTCATGGCCGCGACTGCAGCTTCTCTAATAAGCGTGCCACTAGGACTGATTCCGAGCTGCGTCTACATGCATGATGCCTGTATGGCTGGATAGCTCCGAGTTGGTCGCGCCAAGGTCTACACCGACGCGGTCATCTTGACAGGCGAGATCATGGGTTCGGCCGAAGGAGGGGTCTTTTACATGAGATTCATTGCAGCGCGACCTTGGGTCTGGATGTTTGCCGGGAAGCGCGGGTGGGCGAGGGTACGGTTGAGCGAGGCGGCCGATGGCCTTTGATGGAGGCCCGAAGGGTTATCTTGCAGGCCCCTCTGCTCTGATCGCCATTCCGTGTCTACATTCGGGGTCCCTCGTGATTTTGTGAAGCACTGCTCTACAGGCGAGATGCGACGGGCTCTAAATGCGACGGTCGATGGTCGGTGGTCGGTGGCCGATGGTCGTGTACATGAGTCGTGAGTGATAGATGACCCACCGGGATAACCATGCTGTAGTAGTTGCTACGCTCATCCGAGGGTAGGATAGGTCAGTGAATGAACGGTCGGCCGGCCGAGATGGCATCCAGGTCTTGGCCATGGGTGTTGGAGTGTATTATCGGAGTTGATCTCGGTCTTGTCGCATCGAGCCGACCAACCTCCGCAGTCAAGTCATTTCCGAAAACATGCAGCGTCAATGTCGGTATCAAGAGGGAAGGGGGGATTATCCCGTTAATATCACCCTGGCATCTCACCAACCTCCGCCTTTAACCGTGATACCGTCATCTCGACCGCATTCCGGAATAGGAAATCCTCGAAAATGAGTCATTCTGGCTCATACTGAATCAGAGTGATAAGGGTCTCCACTGCATGCGCCAAGCCCCACTTGCCGCCAACCGATCTGGGTCCTTACAGTGTGCCTAGAGACCTGAGGCACTGGGCATCGCGGGGGAGGGCATCACAGCGTGTCAGGATGAATCATTTTTGCTCAGAGACGATGGTGTTGGACGTTGCATTCGGTAGAGATGAGGGATTTGAGGATCATGTAGGTGATGGGATTGCGGAGATGGGATCATGTCGAGGATGGAATAGATGGGTGATGAGAGGTGTATATGTAGGCTTGGTTGAATGGTAGAATGAATGACAGACCAGAGTTTAACTCGTGATGTTATCAAAGAGTCATGTGTAAGTCATTCATTTTCTGATATTATCCAATCGTGTCTGTGAAGAGAGAAACGGAATCCGACGACAACACCATGAGTCGCATGAGCCGTAAAAAGGAAGAGAACGACATCGTCTGACGACACGCATCATGAGCTTTTTGCATCATCACAGAATGGCTCGTTGATTGCACAAATGACAATTATATTTTCATACAGACAAACAAGCTTCATGTTTAGTCGCTAACGCAAAGCATGTTCTCTAGGAACCGCATCAACGCCCCGAGTCCGCCAGTTAACCGTCGTAGTGATAACATCAACTTGTGTTTCCAGGGATCCAAAACTCTCTTCCTTGACTTGACACTTCCTGCCCAGAGGACCCTGCTCACTTCCTACCCAGCATCTCCCTCAAAGCATCCACCTCGGCCTCCCTCCTCGCAAGCTGCAGCCTCAGGTCGTCCCTCTCGCCCGTCATGCTCTCGAGGGCCGTCTCCAGCTCGGAGATGCGGTCGAGGCGCTTCTGGCGGTACTTGCGCGCGGCGAGGGTGTTGCGCTGCCGCTTGAGGGCGATGGCGGAGGATTCGTCGTCCTCGGAGGATTGCTGCTGCTGCTTGCGCTTGAGAGAGGTAGAAGAGGAGGGGGAGGAGGAGGATGTCGGGGAGGGGTGGAGGGAGAAGGTGGAAGTTCCGGGGATGGAGGGGGATTTTGAGGTTGTTCTTGTCGTTGGGGGGAGGGCGAGTCTGGTGGTTGCTTGTGGTTGTTGCTGTTGTTGCTCAAGAGAAGGGTCCATGTTGAGAAGCGGCTCCTGGGAGAGGAACTCGTCCCCTATCCCAAGGGCCGGCTGTGTTCCAACAACAGGCATATCCGGCATCACCAGTCCAGTGTCGTTCAAATTCCACTCCCCAGCCGCAGTGTCGTCCAACCCCCGAAAGATGGCCTCCGTGTCCAATGCACCAAAGTCGTAATCGTAGTCGGGAACAAGATCCAGGAACCCCAGGTCGAAACACAGCCCGCTACCACTATGGGGGTCCGACGGCGCCGGCGCGCTGCTGAGGCTGCCAGAGGAGCATGGCGTTGCGGACGCAGCTTGCTGCTGATGCGCATGCGGCGGCCATTGGTTCAAGTTAAGGGGGGTTGGCCTCCCCTAAGCAGCAGAGAGGCCGGTAAGGGCTAGGGTAGAGGGGGAAAGAGGGCGGACGATTTGTGGTCTGTCCGGAGGAGTTGAGGAGGGAGGGAGGACGAGAGGACGAGAGGATACAAGAGTGGCGTTTTATATCGAGGGTGAGATTTGTACAGTGTGTTGAACTTGCAGGAGGTACTGCGCTTGTGGGGGGGGGGGGCTTGCAGGGGCGGGGGAGGCTATGGCGTGAGTCGGCTTCTCCGTTGGGAGGGTTTGGACGGCGGGGAACTTTGCCCGTGTCTTTTCCGTCGGATCTGGGAGGACCGAAGGCTTGGTATGTGAGTCAGAGAGGAATTGAATTGAATTGGGTGAAAGATGGAGCGATTATTGGTGGACTGATGAGGCTGGGGTTGACAATGTTGCATGGATGAGTGGGGGTTCAATTGCAATTGGGAATTGAAAGTGTCCGAGATGATCTCCAATTCGTCCAGATCCGTTACTGGGACTTCAATTCTCTGGTGAGCGTATTTGAAGATCGGAGACATTCAATGTTCGGAGACTTCTGTGCGGCAAGTCCGTGTCTTACACTAAGTTGATGTTGATCCGGCGAGAAGAGGCAGTGCATGAAATACACTACTGAACATTGGCTCTTCTGTGTATCAAGTGACGGGTTTACTAATTCAAGCTGAATTGAGTTGCTGATGATCAAGCAGGGCTGCAATTGCACGGAGACGGAACTGAGTTCAAACTTACCCTATAGCTATCATCCTCTGCCAGACGAGAAGCTAGACACGATAGCAGGCTCGTCGTGAAGACCGGAATAATGCTTAAAAATAACCTAAATTTAAGAAGAGAAATAATTATATACTGTATTATCATATTATGATCTAATGTATTAAGACCTCTTTACGATAAGGCTTCTTGCTGTGCCACTACAACAGACCGTAGCGGCTCAGGCGGTCGATAAACTCCATCACTGGCCTGTCATGGTGTTGATGCCAACACTCCAAACTTTGCATTGATCGTATGCCCTTGTCGCTTCTTCGCCCGGCGGAGGAGAACTTATAGCCTCATCAAGTACTACCACATGCACGCACCCATTATTTCATGGTGATGAGACTGGGACCGCAAGCGACTCTACCCCGCTGCGGCTCTCGAGTTGGACGACGCGAAATCTTGAACCTCGAAACCCTACTCTCCTGCGGTGCTCGCCGGCGAAAACCGTCCCCAGACAGCATGGAGCGGCCTGAATCCCCTCCTCTCCTCTAGGCGCCGACTCTTGGCTTGGGGGGGATGTGTGGCCGGACGCTGGGCCGATAACTTAAATCGGTCAAAGAGTCGGCCGTTCCCCTCGGTGACAACGGCCATGGCAGGCATATAATCTTGTATGCGACACCCAAGATGCCGGATGCGATGTTGTGATGATGGTCAATTGATAACCTAAGCTACGTATTGCAGCGTTTGAGCCGCGGCAGTCTTAGGGGACCATGGGCTGCAGATGTAGCTTTTTCTCGTCTATTCGTGTGTATATATTCGATATCATAGCCCTGGAGACGCGTGTGCTTGGGAAGTTTGTGTGATTCTGCCTTGTGTCACTGTACGACAGCCGGCTGACCTATCGCTCTCAAGTGATCCGTCTGTCAATTAACATGTCGCGGCCCGTGTCTTGTAATAAGATGAGCCCTCAAGTCGAGAGGCTTCATGGCATTGCCTCAAGATCTAAAAATACCGTTCTTCTGGTCTCAGTTCGGAGCCCGTCATGTCTCCGCGTCAGGGCTCAGATTACTCGCGATGATCTCAATTTTTGACCGAGAAGCGACAAACTCTGTCTTGACCGCTGTGTTTCAACAGCTTGCGCGTTACGGACAAGGCTATTTGTCATACCCGGATGGCCTTCTGAGTGAGGTCATGATGAGACCTGCGCCAGACTGACTGCCAGTTCACGATCGACACTACTGGACAAAAGGACTCATGTTTCATCCGCCAAGGCCGTGTTGTTTCGTCCGACTACGCGGCCTCTAGTCTGGTAGCACGAATCTAATGCCGCAGTCCAAGAGCGGCTGGCGATCTTCAGTCTGCATGACTGGCGAACCATGGTGTCTGTGCCGCGCACGAGTCGTGAGCGAGCCTCGTGGTGACAAGGCTGGGAGAGAAAAGAGGTGGGAGATCGACCAGACTGCTAAAGATAGAGTAAACGCGTGGCTATCGAGGCTCTGCCAGAAAGCATCTGGGGTTTCTTGGCTTGCAGGATTGCGTGTCGGGGGATCTCCCCGACAAATCGGTGGGCGATGCTGGAACTTAGAGCCAGTGGAGAGAAAGGCTTGGGGGATCTGAAACGATGCACCAGCTCGACTGGGCAAGTCCTCACGCGACCAGATGCCAAAAGGTCATTGAAACGAGGTCCTGACGGCCGCTAGAAAACAAGCATAAGCAACCTTATTGAGATGGGATGGAAGGGGGTTGCGTGGCCTCGCAGCCACAGCCGTTGATCTTGACAAACGATCTTCTCCAGAAGCTGCATCCAGCCAATTGATGCTGGTACCCGTTTTTTTTTTACTCTCAGCCACTGGATGGGTGCCACAGGCTTACGTATGCTGGCATGCATTGATCTTGGCATTCGAGGCTGGAGCTGAAGGTTCAATGAGGTCCGGGATTCGGAGTCATCTAATTGATGCATGTAGACAAGCTTGTATGGCCGGGCTAACGTTAGATGACTGCTGGGGTACGGCGACCTACGGCAGTGAGACTGTGAGCACAGAGATTCAAGACTGGAACAAGTCAATTCAGAAATTGAGTGAATTACACAGCATGGAACACAACCTTGATGGAGACATCTATGAAAGACACCCAACTGCCATCATGACGCTCGCCAAGACAAACTCCGCCTCCCATCCATGCCCACTTTTCCTTCTCAGTGACAGCGGCCCTGCGAGGCGGGATCCGTGCCGGGGTCAAGCCTGGAGGACCAGTGACGAAGAGGCAGGTTGAGTTGGCCGACACGGGAGGTGATTTCATAGATCCACATGGTTGTTTTACTCTGGAGGTTTGATGCTCGGTTGTGCCGACATCCCCAGGATGTGTTGGGGCCCAGTCTATGCCGTGTCCTGTTGGCTCGGCATCATGGGCATTACGAGTGCCGTGGCTTGGCTGCAAAGCTTGCTGGTCTGGAGTGACAGATTGACAGGGCGGAAATGCCAAGAGCGTCGGCTGTTGGGAGGGATCGTCGGTTCGGGCTGCTATGGAGAATTGCGAGGACCCGGTTTCAGATGAAGGGATTGATTGCATGAGGGATTGTAATATAAATAGTCTTGCTCCGGCATTGTTCACGGCCATCACAATCACCATCAGCTTCACTCACATTCACATCTCAGCTTCACCACTCTACATACACCTTCACCCTCAACAACACCACAACTCACACCACCACCATGTACGCCAAACTCGCCCTCGCCATCGCCCCCCTCGTCTACCTCGCCCGCGCAGACGTCAACCTCGACCGCGACGACGTCCCCACCGCCTGCGAGGCAATCTGCGACCCCATCGTCGAGCTCACCCGGACCTGCGACACGGACCTCCGCGGCGACCGCGACCGCGTCGAGGACCGTCTTGAGGCCCAGTGCGTCTGCACAAACGACTCGTTTGACGTCGCCCAGGTTGCTGCCCTGTGCGCCGACTGCCTCCGCCAGAACCGGAGGGCGGACGATGATGACGATGACGATGATGTGCGCGACGACACGGAGGGTGGGTCTTAAACGCCAATTGTACAGAGCATCCACTGACATTTGCAGACATCGACAACATCCTCTACACCTGTGGCTTCTCATCCACCACATACGTCGCCTCTGCTGCCTCCGCCATCGTCGAGAGCATCACCGTCGAAGCCACCCGGCCTACCGACGAGAGCCAGCTGAGCACCACCATCGACGGCCAAGGCGGCACCCGTGGCACCGACACCGGCAGCTCGCCCACTGCCACTGACAGCAACGACAACAGCGACGACAGCAACGATTCCACTGCGACGGACACGGCTGCCAATGCTGACGAGACCAATGCTGCGGCTGGACTCGCGCCGTATGGTGTCGCCGGTGCGGTGATTGCCGCGGCCATGATGCTGGCTTAGGGCAATGCTTGGGATTAATGGCTGGGCTACCTTACGGGGGGATCTAATTCGGGGGAATTCGGTTGCGTAATGAGCAATGACTGTCGCTATAGATGTACATGTATACGAGTTACGATGCAATATCCTAGACTCTGGAATCAACTTGATCTTATATGACCTCACTTTCTCCCGGACGAGACCCCGTGATGGCGATTGGGCCGTCGTCTCTGGAAAAGTACCTCCCGATGAGGGGGATTCGTCGCCGTCGCACAGGCATCTCGTCCAGGCTGTCGCTCACCACGCGCAGCGTCCTCGGAGCGAGGTATCCCAACTTTCCGACCGGGATGGTCAACCCGTGTATCACCTGTGGCTGTCAACACAGTTCCGAGGGGGCAGGACATGCTACTCACTATGCTGCACACGCAGAGGAACCAGACAATTACACGGATCATTTCCCCCAGGTTCTCGACACCGGCCTCCTCGCTCATGTGCTCCCGGATAAACTCCAAGCTCACAAACAGATAGAAAATGGCCGATACTCCGATGGGACCAAAGAACCCTACGAAGACAGCCTGCTTGGGCTCTTCAATCTGCGGAATCCACCTGTGCATGGCATACACCCAGGGCAGCCTCCTCAGGATCAAAACCAAGACACCCAAGACGACGAGCCGCCACGTGGAGATGACAGCATTCTCTCGGAACACCTCCCACGGGACGACAGCCCCGTACCACAGAAACACCGCCACGTTGAGCAGCATGTCCACCGTCGGCTGCAGCGAGTCGTCCATCGTCTCGACGCGGAACCAGTCGTCCCACGTAAAGACATTGCCGGCCACAAAGCACGCCAGCACGTCGTCCGTCCCGAGCAGTCCGCAAGTTCCCAGGACGAACAGCGCCAGCGCGACAGCAAACACGAGGAAGCTCTCGCGGTCGACGTAGCCCCGCTGTTCAGCCCAGTGCAGCAGCTCCTTTCCTATCCAGCCTACCACGGCGCCGTACGCGACGCTCAGGACGATGGTGTACCCCCAGGTCATGACGACCCAGAGGGACATGGCCTCGCCGGCAGAGTACCTCGTCAGGTACAGCGCCAGAAAGAGGAACGGGTAGCCCAGGCCGTCGTTGACGCCCGACTCTGCGACCACGAGGTTCTGCAGATTGCGGGGGACGTTGCGGTCTGCAAACTTGCCCTTTACGATGACGGCTGATAGGACGGGGTCTGTAGGTGTCACGCACGCTCCTACAGCGAGGGCATGCAGGAAACTAGGTCTTCCTGTGAAGACCCAGACGAGGGCGCTGGTCGCGAGCCACATGCACGTCATGCCGGGGCCGACGAGGAGGCTGATGGACCGCCATTCTTTGAGGAGGTACTTGCTTGGTAGCTGGACGCCTGCGAGGACGAGCTGCACGCCCAGGACCAGGCGGGAGAAGTTGAGCGCGATGGCGTCGAGGCTATCCTGGCATGAGGGATTGCAGTCCGCGTAGGAGGATGGGCGGATGAAGTTTGCGCCGCTGGGGCCGAGGCATATGCCGCCCAGGAGGGCGATGACTAGACGGTTAGATGGCGAGATGGTATGGAAGTGAACTACGTACGGGCTTCGGAGACGTAGAAGGTTTCTTTGAGGAGGTATGAGACTAGGCCGAAGAGGGAGATGAAGCCGCCCAGGAGGGCGACGACGATGTTGAAGTTTGTGAGCTGGAGGGGGATGGCCCAGATGTCGGGCATGTTGGATGATGGAGTGCCAAGAGATAAATCACTCATCTCCTTAAGGCCTTTAAGGCTGCACCTACGTACCTA
>JAVIXY010000159.1:874-81429 GCA_033030565.1 Fusarium nematophilum
TTTTTTTTTTTTTTTTTTTTTTCTTTTAGAGCTGAAATTTCCACACTGGGTGCACGACGTTGGCGCCATTTGTGATAAGCTTTACGCGAGGCAGGTGCACGGCCGCGGACGACGCTTTGACCTCCCGGCTCGGCCTGGAGCTAAAGTGCCCCTGATCAGCGATGACGGGCAGCCATGTCCATGCTGACGGTTTTGGTCCCCCTCATCGTGGCTCATGGCAACCGCTGGTCGAATAACGCTTTGCCACTTTATGCAGCCTTCTGGGACGGCGCCCTTGCTCAAGGTTCGCACTATCACATCGTATTAAGTGAAGGGTACTGCTCGTGCTGTGGCTCATTTTTCTTTTTTTCTAAAATCGAGAGTGCTTCCATATGCGGCTGCGAATTGGGATCTCTTAGCCAGGGGACAGGGTATCGGTCAAAGACGACACCTCGTCAGGGTTCCCGATGCATAGGACGAGTCATGGCGAGCGTCACTGACGAGAGCTCTCCAAACGCCAACCTCCTTGCTCTCCATGCATTCCACATCACAAGCTTTGATGTCATTAGGTTTGTCTCATCTGACTCAGCTGTGGTTGACGCTACTCGCAAAACCACGAGGATCGACGAGGCTAGGGGCCGGATGTTACCCTTAGACGGGAAATATCGAACCAATAATGGACCTCAAATGATGCTAGGAAACTCTCCTCTCTGTTGATCTTCATTTCCAGCAGACGATATCTCCAAAACCTCTGATGTGCGCCATATTTAGCTTGTGACAGCTTCGACATCGTGCACTCACCAATATAGGGAAGTTACCACCTTACCGAGTAACCAACCGGCGACATATCCGATCCGGTTCCGACGCTCGTAGGCGTGAGCCCAATGCTTCTGGCATTGACTACGGTCTTCGTTGCCATTCGATTCTTTGTACGCAGCGTCCTGCGACGGAGTATCGACTGGGACATGCACCCCGGATCTCGCTGTCCCTGGGTAATCCTATGGGCCTCACAAAGCTGCACCCACCAAATCCGCACAAACGTTGCTGCCTGAGGCCGCTTCCAAAGAGTCTGCCATGGCTGCTTCAACTCAAGTTTTATCTCAGGATACTAGAAGATTGCTAACCCTCCTTCTCAGACCCATCTCCCGACACAGGTAGAACAAGTGACGACCCCTCTCGACCATGATAAACCGTATGTCTCACCGAACAAAACGTCGTCCCTGTAGCAAGCGGCTCTCCAGACCCAAAGTTGCGCGCATGCTGAGGGTGCGACCCCCCGGCTATGAGCAGCCGGATTCTCACACCCACAGGGAACTTGTACGCGGTATGCCGCATCTCGGCAGTCACTGAACGACTGTCCCTCTTCTCTGGAAGCCTGATGAATCCTTCTGTGATGTTTCGGCTCCTGTTCTTCGCGTCCATTTGGCTGAGTCGTACAAAGAGGTCGGCGTAGGGTAGATCGGTCGAGTGCTCTAGTTTGACGAGGGGTTGGCCGAGGACTTCTACTGGCTTGTCGAGTGATTGCGTGGTGAACACCAGAGTGTCGTCTCGACTTCCCAGTGCTGTATCGTCGACGCTTCCACCGTTGATCATAAGAGGACCGCCCAGAGTTGGAGTGGGAGCTGTTGGGTTATATGTAAAGGAGGAGGATGCCTCTTCTGATGGCTTGGACTGCCCTAGGGCACCGCCTGAATCAAGATAGTACTCCGAGGAGACGGTAGCTGGGGGCCAGCTCGGCAGCTCCAGCCACCTTTGCTCAGAGCCCCCAACATAAACCTTCACCGGGCCCTTTCTCTCGGCATCCTTTTTTCCCGCAGCATACTTCTCAAGCCACGCAAACGTGTCGCCCACTGTCTCTCTGTTCTGGACATCCATATGCGTCCACGGACCGACAGTAAGAGCCACATTGCAGCCTCTCTCATGCAGTCTCTCATACTGCTCCATCGTCTGGTCGAAAAAGATGTCGTGCCATCCTGAGATCAACAAGATCGGGATGTCAGCTTTTTCAAGAGCTTCCGTATGCCGTAGCTGCGACCAGCTTGGATCTGAAATATCCGGATGGCCCAGCGCATGAGTAAGCCATGGAGTCTTGCCCCTGAAATGAGCATCGATCTGATCCTGCAGCGGCACCGAGTTCATCAGCGGTGCCAGCCTCGTATTGTTCATCATCTTGATGCGCTCAACTAGACCGGCAGTTTCCTGGTTAACAATCAGATCGCTCCAGGAAAGCCGCTGCAGCAGCTGAAATGACCCAGTTCCCCAGTTGGCCTTAGCAATGTCGTGCAGACCGACGCTGATAATCGCAGCGACCATATCCTCCGGTGGCTCAGTGAGAAGCGCCCATTGTGCAAATCCCATGTACGAGGATCCAAGAGTAGCGAATGTCCCCGTATACCAGGGTTGATCACGCATCCATTTGACAACGGCGTGTCCATCTTCCCGCTGTGAGAGTCCTCCGTCGAACTGCCCGGATGATCCGAACGTTCCGCGACAGCTGACGAGTAGGACCTGGTATCCGCGAGGGGTGAATATGCGCGCGTTGCCGTTGGACATCAAGATGCTTCGGCCATACGGGCACTGCACGAGAATGGTGCCGAGGGCGGCTATGCCGGCGGGCTGGTATAGGTCTGCGGCGAGTTTGGTGCCATCTGGGAGGGGGATTGTGACGGCTTCTCTGGAGTAGGAGCAGCGTTCGGGGGGGAGCCCGACGAGCCAGCCTGTGAGGCGATCAAGACCAGTGTCGAGGATTCCACGATGCGCCATGATGATGTTGTGTGTGGGAGAGGCTGGTGCTTGGCAGAGCTGAGGTTGGATGAGAATAATAAGGCTGCCCAGTTGATACCCTGGTCAGCGGGCTGTTGATTGACCCGAGTCCATACTATTTAGGCAATATCCGACCGGATTAACTATTCGGACCAGCAAAGAATGATAGCGGGACCGCTCAATTGATCTATAGCGTTCAAGCCATCCCGGCCATACACTGGCCTCAGCCGAAGCGCCCGTGCAGCACCTTCAGCAAGAAAGCCCCCAGGGCCGCAAGTCCACCAAACAGGATCAAGATCTGATATCCATACTTGTAATGAGGCGCATCATAGGTTGGGAAGAGCACCACTAAATAATCATTAGCTTAAAGTCAATGGGAAGATAAAGGTCACGGGCACAAACAGGGAAGCCAGGTAGAGAAGCTGTAGGTAAAGATATTTCCCGTCGCAACAAGTAGTTGACGAAGATTCGGATCGCCAGCATTGAGGTGGTGACCCCACGACTGAAAAGGTCAGCGATGCGATGACAGATCGTGAGCATAACTCACTATAATAATCGGCTGAGCCGCAGCCCCAACGTAGGACAAGAAGTAGGCGAATAGTCGCGCACCGTCGGGGATGTACCAAACCGCCAGCAAGATATTCGACACCATCACTGCCCCCTGGACGATGACTGACATGGTCAGACGAGCACCTGTCGCATCGACGATGCCTCCCGCGAAGAAGGCTGCAACGACGCTGATTGCATTGCCGGCGGTAGGTAGCACGTTTGTTTACACGACGCTGTAGCCATCTGCCTTGAGGTAGAGGTTGAAGTAGCCTGTTCCGCTGCCGGCTTGGGCAACCATCCTAAGAGGTTCAGCATTGCAACAGAAATAGAGCAATGAGCATACTTACAGATACGGAAGGATAAACATCCATAGTCTCCAGTTGGAGTAGACTGCTTTGATGGCTTGGAGGGTCAACTTCTGAGGAGCAACACGCCCATTGGCCTCGGCCCTCTGAATGCCATATTCTCGCTCCTACCTTAACATTAGCACTTCTGTTGAAGTCTATGAGGATAAAAACCTACATCTTTGCTCCAGTAAAACGCGCGAGTGGTATGCGGGAGATCTGGGATGGCGAAGAAGCCCCAGACTGCAATGGGGATGGAGATGATTCTAGACCAAGGTTAGATATCAAGTAAATGTTTTACTAGTGCTGAACTTACCCATCAAAGATAAACAGCCACTGCCAGCCTGCTAAGCCGTGACGCCCTCCTAGACCCTTGTACAGCGCTGCTTGCAAGTATCCGCTGAACATGGACGCAATGGCGCTCGTCTGCTCAAAGATGGCCATCCTCTTGGTCAGCTCACGAGGCCCGTACCATCCTCCCAGCAGGGCTGCGTATCCGGGGAAAGCGCATGCTTCCAAGAGGCCAACGAAGAACCGAAGGGCGTAGAGCTATCGGGGAATTAGCTCCACTCGAGTAGTGGGAATCAGGACATACTGTTTCGACATCCTTGGCAGCTGCCATGGCCATGACGAGAATGGACCATAGGACCTCGCAGAGAGGAATCCAGATGGACGGCCTGATGTACCGAAGTTGAATCATCTGCGTCGGAACCGTCCCGATCAGGTAGCCGATGTTGAAGTAACTGTTGAGCCAGTTGCGTTCATTGCCGTACAGGCCAAGCTGAGAGTATTGTTAGCATTTCCGTGCCTTGGAAATAGTCACGGCAACAACTAACATCCTCTTTCATGCCGCTGACGAAAGCATTGCCTGGACGTGTTAGTGACGGCGTCACATCCGATATATCTCACATACTGATATTAGTCTGGTCGAGATACTTGATAAAGTATCCCAGACAGATATAAGAGCTGCAACAGTTAGAAATTGACGTTGAATCTGTAGGCACCACCTACAATAGAAACGTGTCCAGCTTCTGGATATATCGCCTATCCCGAGGATCTCCATCCACAGAATCCCAGACAAATCCCACGACCCGTCGCCACGTCGATCTTTTTGGCGGTGCAACTTCAGGGTTCGTCACCGGAGTTTGAACCTCCTCATCAGTCGACGACGACGAATGCTCCGTGGCAATCACAGCCGGAACCTTGAGAGTGGCCATTCTGAATGATGCAGAGGAGGCTTGGTTGAGCGCCGAGTTCGGCCGCGTCCAACCATCCTTTAATCTATCTCTGTCCATCCCGAGGTCGCACAGCATGACATCTGCAGCGTCTCATTTCGGGCATCGCCATGTCCCGCTTATATGACGAGTTCCTAGGTAGTGTAGATAAGGAGGTGAGACTCGCGTGGGATAGACGAATTGGATGCCCGATGATACACTCGGGTAGACGAATTGGGGGGTCCGATGATAGGCTCGCCATCTGGGGAATAATGACGAATGGCCGGGAATAACGAGCCGAATAGGCAAATCTGGGGATGGTCAGTCGTCACATCAGTTTCATGGCGGATGTTGCAATGGCATCGCGGGGTCGCTTATGCAGATATGGCATTTCTCTTCGGGATCATCGCGACCCCCGCTTGACATTACAAAGCACGCAAGAAGCAGAGCAACACTATGGTGGTGATAAAGGCTGGGGGTGGTACGTGGATGGCTTTGACCAAGATAACGTCACAGAATACTTGCATTCTATAATCGACCATGTCCACGCAGACGACCACCTCGCAGGCCCAAGAGACTGTTACGCAGTTGAGGTTCGACACTTCCATTGACTACCAGAGCAATGAGGTTGGTCTCCAAGATAGACAGTCTGAACACCTATTTACATGCCGCAGTACAAATACTCTCACTATCTCCCCCACTTCAAGCCGGGCCAGCAACCTCCCCTAGAGGAATTCCAGCACACAGACCCCGGCCTGCGCGCCGATCCCACAAAGGCCTCCCTGCTAGATGCCCCTGGAGCTACATTCCAGGAGGTAACCCCTGCGATTGGAACTGAAGTCCATGGCCTTCAGCTTAGCTCGCTGGACTCGAAGCAGCGAGACGAGCTGGCTCTCCTGACGGCGGAGAGGGGCGTTCTGGTCTTTCGCGGCCAGGACTTTGCCGACATTGGGTTTCAGAAGCAGAAGGAGTTTGGTGCTCACTTTGGAAAGTTGCATGTGCATCAGCATGGAGGACATGTCAAAGACTATCCCGAGCTGTTGCCGGTCTATCGAGACTTTACGTAGGTTTGACACTCGACTCTTGATGCCGAGCTGACGACTTTAGGGCTGGTGCGGTAGATAACGAGATCAAGAACAACGTCAGCAGCATCAAGTGGCACACTGACATGTCGTACGAGATGTAAGTGTACTCAACATACTCAACATGTCGATGCTCGTGCTAACCTGCTCAGCAACGGCATGGGACTGACCATCTTCTTGGCCCTTGACACGCCACCGTCAGGAGGCGACACGTTGTACTTGTCAACAGTTGCTGCGTACAACGCACTGTCGCCCCTGTACCGTGAAAAGCTACATGGTCTTGAAGCGACGCACTCTGGCTTTGACCAAGCTAGGGTGGCGGACCACAAGGAGCGGTACATCCGAGAGCCAATCGAGACGATTCATCCAGTGGTGCGAACACATCCGGTAAGTTCATGACCTCTGGTTTCTCTTGATCTTCTAACTAACGACAAATAGGTGACCAAGTCCAAGTCCTTGTACGTCAACCGTCTGTACACCAGGCGCATTCAAGGGCTAAAGGAGGAAGAGAGTGGTACATGTGGCACTTCCCGTCATCCGACTAGGTACTGACTTTGTAGCCAACATTCTCAACTTTCTCTACAACCACATTGAGCATGGACAAGACTGGCACATCCGAGTGCACTGGACACCAGGAACGGTAGTCGTCTACGACAACCGCATTACACAGCAGTGAGTAACAGTCTGAGAGGCCTTAATCTCGAGCCAGATGCTAAAGTGAACAGTTCCGCTCTTCGTGATTTCCAGGTTAATGAAGGGCAAACCCGTCGCCACATGCTGCGTGTCACGCCCCAGGCGGAGAGACCTTACTTTGACCCCAATGCCTAGAGGTCCAGGAACAGGCTTTATATGGGGTCATTAGCCCTGACATGTATGGAGAATGAGTTGACGAAATGTCTCGGGTTGGATTTGACAGTGCCGGAACTCGTAGTAGATCGCAATGGCCAACTTCCCATACCAGCCAGTATGTCTCACTCAAGATCTTGACATGCTCCCAAACTGGGCACAAATAACCCTCCTCTACTTCTCTACGTTCTGCTCCCACTTCACTTCATCTGCCCATCTAGCATCGCCGCGCCGTCTCGATGATATCCACCGTCTCCCCCTTTCGAATTCTCCCCTCCCGTCGATACCTATCCACACGGTCGAGAATCTCCTCGCAGTCCTTCCAGATCCTCTTTCTGTTTTTCAATCCCATGAACTTGCTCTTGTTCCAGGTGAGCTCGTTCAGCAATGCCTCCCAGTCCGTCCCATCCCGGTCCAACAAGTGCGCCTTAGCCGGGGGACGAGGCGCGTCGACACCGCTCGGCAGGCTCGCCAGCTGCTCCTTGACCACCTCAATCGCCGTGTCGTTCATCCCGGCTCGCTAGCTTCCTCCTGAAGAACCCGAAGCATTTCCTGCAGCTCGCCCACTCTCGCATCAGTTCTCTTCAGCTCGGCTGTCGTGGTGGTAGCCCAGAAGGAGAGCGGCAGCGATGACCACGCTTCGTAGAGGTATGGCATCTCGCGGATGAGCAGCGTTCTGAACAGCAGCGGGGGCAGCCCCCGAAATGTCCGGGAGACAAGCCTCAGACAGGTGATGTCTTCATGGTCGAGCTTGAGCAGGATTTCCATCCTTATCTCGCTGGGGAGCAGTACAAACACGTCAGCGTGGGGAGCGGGATCCGGCTCAGCCATCTCGGCGTCTTCTTCAACCTCGTTACGCCGTACCAGCGACAGAATAGACTCGAGATGAGGGTCGAAACACGGGTTGGCCGCAAGAAACTCGCTCCCTCTGACGTGGTTCCACCACTGGTGATTGCTCCAGTCGACCTTCTCATGCCGAGGAAAGCCATGGAAGTCGTCATGCTTGGCCTCCAAGGCCCACCACTGAGTCAAGCAGTCCAGGTCGACAGCCCCGTATCGGAACAGACAGGCCCGCTTGAATATCTCGAGACACGTCGGGTGGAAGGGCATGGCGTACTCCTCCACCTCGTCGGGATTCCAGACGCAGTTCTCCGGGTGCACCGTGCCGGAGCCGTGACGCGGGGGGAAGACTTTTGGGTAGCTCCCGTCTCTGCTGGACATTTGGTCGCCCAGTCCGCTGAGGAAGAAGTCTCCCTGCGCTTCAAACTCCTCGTCGTCCGGCTCGGGGATCCAATCCTTGGACTTGCGCACCAGGCACTGGAATGTGTTGCAGCCTCTCATTGCCTCGGCCGAGATGCGGTGCCCGTTTTAAGCAGTATCCAGCTTACATTTTCGCCCTGAGATATGCTCGAGTTCCATCCGACGGAAAGACATCGTGTATGGCGTCTCCAGATCGCCGGGGAAGATCTTTGTAATCTCGGGGGGTCCCAGGTCTGCGACGAGGGATCTGTCGCCAAAACAGCTCTTAAACCGGCCGTATAGATACTCGGAACTGTCTTCCGAGTTTGCGTCCGACGCATCAGAATCATCCTGGCCCTCCGCCTCGCTTTCGTAACTGCTGTTATACTCAAGGGGAGAATCGTCGTCTTGGCCGTCCGTTGAAGGTTCATAGTCACTAGGTCCGTTGTCGAAGTTGAGTGGTTCGGCTAGGTCGTCATCTTCGTCTGGCACCCGCCTTGGCACGAAGTAGCAGCCCTGTTCTCTGGTGCACTCGGCTTCTTCCAGGCTTTCAAAGCTGACGAAGGGTGCGGTGTAGTCACCGCTGTTATACCATGCTGCGTCGCGGGGATCTCCGTCGATACGGAAGCGGCTGATGTTGAAGCTAACACCACAGATGTGGCAGTAGATTTCACAGTAGCCCATGGCGCGAGAGAGGTCTGAGCTGATCATGAAGTTGGGAGGAAGAGTTGCGGCTCAGCCGTATAAGAGGGGTTTCTTATGGGCCAAGTAATTTCGGTAGCTTCAGGCATCCGTGGCACAGACCGCCCAACAGAATCCTTCAAGTTATGGAGTAAGAAGTTTCCGATCTCTGAAAGGGTTACATTCGTGCGGAGTGCTTCGCCGAAATAGTAGTCAATTCCGTTTCGCCCTTTCGATACTAAAGAACGCAGAGACGAACCCAACGCTAATTATGACTTGATAAAACGAAAGGCCCTTGAAGGCCAGCAATCTTCCGCTATACATAAACTACAATGTGTTATTGCCCTCCTCTAAGCCCTGCCTGCTCATCATCCAGGCAACTCCCACGCTTGTCTCGGGCCTGATCGTGGATTCGTCGAGTCGGGTTGGTACAACTCCCATACAGGAGGCGGTGCGTCGAGTTGGTGTATTTCCATGTGTTTTGGGATCTCTGTGTTTGATCGCGAGCTGGCAGACTGGTGATGGCGCTCCTTTTGTTTGCGTCGATAGAGAAGGAAAGCGATCAGAGCCAAGAGAAGACAGCCGATGACAGCCCCTACGGCAATGCCCGCTATCGTGGCTGTCGGTAGCCCACCTTGCTCCATAGGCTGTTCTTCCGTGTTGTCCCCTCCAGCCGATGAGTCGTTTGGGTCGGTGGTGGACGCTGGAGCACTTGTGGTTGTTGATGAAGCACTTGCATCGCTCGTTGCTGATGCAACCTAGACATGGTCTGTTAGCAACCCACGCCTGGTCTTTGCTGGAGCATCGACTGGTTACCGAAACAAACTTGATGCCCCAGGCCTCGATTCCTTCTGCGGTATTGGGTGTGCGAGTTATCGGCTGCTCTGTGGGATCGTCGAGTCCGATGTTTGTCACGACTCCCGTCCAGGTTGGGCCGTCGGTAGCTGTCCCGTGACAACCGTATTCGTGACCTCGGCACATGAAAGAAAAGGAGTTTCCTTCAACACTGTATCTAGTCAGTCCCTGGGAATATTGGGTCAGTTGGGGGACAACATCTATACCTGGGACAGCAAGTCACTGTGCTCGCTGGTTCTCCGTTGTAGGAGCCAGCCGTCGCACAAGCACGAGTGTAGCCAGAAGGACAACCGCCATCGGTGATGTACGGTACATTAATCGTGAAGGATGGTGGAAAGCAGTCTCCTGTTGGAGCAATTCCCGTTCCAACGGGCGTGGGTGTTCCGTACATGTTGCTGAAGAAGTTGCCTCCGAATATCACATAGTAGTAATTCGTACTGGCGAAACAAGATGTTGGGGCCGTCCATGTTGACGGTAAACTAGGTAACGACGTCATGTTCTCGACTTAGTCGCTAGTATAATGAGAGAGAGAGGTTCGGATTCGACCCAAAAAAAGAGAAGGGAAAGAAAGAAAGAAAGGGAAAAAGCGCAGAAAACAGGTCACAACGGAGAGGGTCTACCCTTTGGACCTGAAGCCGCCCCCTTTAACAGGGACGCGGGCGCAAAACGGCATTTCTGAAAAAGTGCCAAGCCAACAAGCACTCTGCGCCGCTCGCCTGGCCCCATGCTAACTGGCTTCGATTCGCCAAATTGTTACCTCCAGCGCATCTGGAACTCGGGGGCAAGGGGTGGGGACTTGACCCTGGCTCCTCGAGTCGGGGTTGTCGGGCTAATATTAGACTATGTCAACCAACAGCGAATTTCAGAAACCTCCACTTGGATTGGCTTTGGAACTGCGGACTAGGATTACCAGCTGCTCTCCGAGCCCTCCCGAGATCAAGGCACAGAGTATGCTGAGATTATGTGAATCAAAGTACATTTTTTTTATCATATCCATTTCCATCAACTTTGACATGCCGTCGCTTGAATCTTGCCCGTCCACGTGCCGGGATTGACGTTGTTGGTTGCGGCGTAGCCACCGTGATCAGGTACCATCCATGGATATGCTGTTGGTTGTAGTCGTTGTTGGTCAGCATCCCGTAACAGTGCAGCACCTAAAACGTATCGCTACACCACCAAGGCCCACCTGGGCGCGTAAACAGCCTGGCCATCACATTTTGGGTCTTTGTCGACTCAACAACATCAGAGCGCCGAAGCGACCGTATACGTCGCGCGGAATCAAACTGCTGGAACGAATTACCCAATAGACGCCGTTTGACTAAGCGCCGTGAGCTTGGCATAAATTGGAAGCGCTTCTAATCCCGACCGGCCCAGTGTGGTGGGGGTTTGGCAGCTAAGGTGGCCCCCCCCCCTGTACATGAAGCCCAGCAGGCCCAGGGCACAGGGATTGAAGACTGTCGCGCCATTTCTCCGTACAAAACGAATCCGTTGCGCACCCAGACAGATGTTCCGACTGATACCCTTCAACAGTCGTGTACGGCACCCATTGACGACCATTTATCGGCTGGAGTCGCTAGCAGACGGACCAAGTGTCGTCGCAACCCGTTGTTTTTCTTCGTCGAGCTATAAACACCACCCCATTTTACCCATCTTCTCTCAAATTCAGTACTAGACGATGCATCAAAGCCAGGTGGGAGGCTTCTCCTGCCTGCTGGAAAGTCTGCATCGCGGCGGTTTGCGCCGGTGCAGGATCTACGTCATTACTGTCATTGCTCTCGCTCTGGTCTCTGTGACTTGGATGTACGGCAACCTCAGCATGGAAGCCTACGGGTTGCGATTATTTGACACATCCACATCCAACACAAGCACCGGCCATGATCAGTCGGGCTTCTGGTGGGCACGGCATGCCGCAACCGCCGTCATTCAGTCCATCCCCCCAAAAATTTGGCAAATCTATCTCCCGAAGAATGAATCGGCCGTGGGATACGTTGTGGATCCTAAAAGACTCGGAGAGACGGCATCGTGGATCGCCATGAATACAGATTACACGTAGTAAGTGCATGCATCCGAGACAGGGCATTGACGGACATGGGCTGACCTGTCTGCTTAACAGCACATTAGTTGGCAAAGACGGAGCTGAGAAATTTATTGAACGTCACTTCGCCAACGAACCGAGCATCCTGGAAGCATACCACAAAGCCCCCAACGTCGGCATGAAGTCGGACCTCCTTCGATATCTCATTCTAGGGATTGAAGGAGGCGTCTACACCGATACCGACACCATCGCCCTGAAGCCTATTGACCATTGGGTGCCACCGGAACTCCAAGGTCAAGTCCGATTGATTGTGGGTATCGAGTTCGACCGACGAAACGGGGGTGCCTGGGCGGATATTCCCCATTGGGTCCAGTTCTGCCAGTGGACGATTGCAGCTGCCCCAGGGCACCCCATCTTCAAGAAGATGACTACGCGCGTTCTCCAGTCGATGGACGACTTGTCACGGAAGCACGGCGTTCCAGTTGAAGAGCTGAAGCCAGTCAGCTTCGAGGTCATGAACTCGACAGGCCCAGCGGCGTGGACCGACGTCGTTTTTAAGCAACTGCAGGAGTACGAGCCTACCCTCAACGATACCAAAGATTTGGCATTCATGACACAGCCGAAGCTGTACGGTGATATACTGGTCCTGACCATCGACGGTTTTGGGATGGGCCAGGTTCACTCCCACAGCACACATGGCGGAAGTATCCCCGAGGCTGCTTTGATGAGACATCGTTTCCGGGGGTCTTGGAGGGGTGGCTGATGATCTCTGGTGCACTCCGCCATCTTCTTGCCTTTTCGTTTCTCAGGATTTGATGCCTCTTTGGGCGCCAGGGTACGGTTGTACATGTATTATATGCCACATTGTGATCCCACAGTCTGAGAAGGTGCATCTTCGTTTTTGGCACAGCGGCATGACGCTATTTAATTAGAGATGATGACTCTTGGCTCTGTATTTATCCCACGTATGCTGGTTCCACTCAGGACGAAGCACAGCATTTTGGCCTCGAGCCCCAACATGATACATTCTAGCCACTCCAGGGTTCCTCTGCACAGCTACCGAGTATTTTCATCACCACTTGCCCATTCCCACCTACGTGGGCACCAACGTAAGGAAGCGTGCGAAACAAAGACCGCTACGCAGAGCCTCCCACGCGGTCTGGATATAAATATGGGCCGCGTGTTAAAATTAAAATTATTAATTAATTAAAGAGCTAAAAAGTAAGATAATTCTATATATAAGGCTAGGATACTCTCCCAGCCACCTCGAGACCGGATTTAGGGTAAATCTCACCGGACCTGGATTTCAACACCGGCCAGTCCAGTTTTCCTATTGATACAAGTCCCTACAACACGTATTCTCTACTGCAATTTCTGCTACAGTCTGCCTTTCTTCAGAGGCAGATGCCATGATATGTCCCAGCGCGGATAAGCTCTTAGCCACCCGAGGGCTTTGCTGCCACGACCTTGGCCTTGCTCAGGCCTATCCATTTTAATAGATTCCCCCATGCATCATACAGCTGGCTTCACACAGGACTGTGGAGCTTCCCTCTCTACCTCGTACATCGGCCTTTCACCATAACTCCGTAATAGCCTTGGCGAAGCGCAAACCACCGTGATGCTTGGCCCAACCCGAGACAAAGATCGACATCAAATTTCGCTGCATAGGTCTCCGCTCCGTGGTCGCCCCGTCTGTAACCAACGAGCTTCGTGACCCGTACAACACCACGGAGCGTCGTGAGTGTGAAAATTGTGTGACCCGCAACGAGTCATGGTCAAACCGGACTTTTCTACAAGTCCGTCATTCCCGATCCCTGTCGAAACAAAAAGCCGGACAACCATAGTCGTCCGAGGTAAGGAATTATATATGCTTCAAGCACATTAATTAAAGGAAAAGACAACTTGCATCCTCAGACATCAAAGCAACCCTGAAGCCTTCTCTCTGAACAACTTCCTTCTCTTGTAAGCAGTCCTAAAAAAAAATCAATGCATTAGAAAAGCCGACTGACGAGACAGTTTAAAATGTCAACCGTTGTTGCAGTTGCCGGGGGCTCGAGAGGCATGGGCCTCGCCATCGTCCACGAGCTCAAGAAGTTCCCCGATCTCTACACCGTCAAAATCCTCAGTCGAAAGACCAACGTCGCTCTATCCCAAGAGCTGGGGGTCAAGTTTGTCACCATCGACTACAGCAACATCGACGACATCAAACATGCTCTTGAGGCCGAGAAGGTCCACACGCTGATTTCCAACGTGTTCATCTCGGATGGAGTCACTCCGTCGCAGCACAACCTTATCTACGCTGCAGAGGCCTCTACCGTCACCAAGAGGTTCGTGCCCAGCACGTTTGACGTCCCGTACGACGAGGAGTAAGTTATCAACCCTCTTCCCCATGAAAGCCGTTATTAATCGAGGTGTAGAATGGCCAGCATCTTGTATACTGGCGGGTACAAGCTCGACATCGAGAGGGTTCTGATGATGACCAAAACGCTCGAGTGGACGAGATTCCACAACGGCTTCTTCCTCGACTACTACTTCTCGTCCAAAATGCGCACCTATCTGACTCCCGGAAAGTATGTCGCCGATCTCGACGCCAAGAAAGCCATCATCCCTGGTGACGGCAACGTGCCCGTGTCCTTCACCCATACTCTGGACGTTGCCAGATATGTAGTGGCCAGTCTCTCTCTCCCGCAGTGGCCGACTCGACTCTACATGTATGGAGACACTCTCACTTGGAACGAGTTTGTAAACCTTGCCGAGAAGGCTTCTGGTGAGCATTGTCCTGATTTGGAATTGCCGCTTCTAACAACAGCACAGGTTCAAAGTTCGACAGAGAGTACAATGACCTTCAAGACTTGAGGTCTGGAGACATCACCCGCTTTAAGCAGCTGGATGGCTGGGAGGTCCTGTACGAGTACTGGCCTAAGAGGATGGCGGAGAGGCTCCCATCGGCCATTCAGTATTTCATGGGCGCCGGGCTGGCGGATACGAGCGGATACGAGCCGCTGTTGAACAATTTGTTCCCTGACATCAAACCGCTCACCGTTCCAGATGCTTTGGAGAGCTACTATCAGAGCTCTACCACTTGATTTCTTTAAGTTTATAACTTATTAAAATAAGAGATTGATATAATCAAATAGGTTAATCAAAGGATAAGAATTAATATCCAGAAAAAAAAAAGAAAAAGAAAGGGCTGGCTTCTACTTCGGAGCAGCAGCTAGTTAGAGGGACCGCCGCATCCCCAGGCCAAATATGTCCTTCGAGGCCCTCCTCAGCGTCGATAAAGGGCAGAGCCCTATGAGTATTGTCCCTCCAGAGCATGAGAGAATGTCAATGCTCCAGCAGATAACCCGTTGGGATCCTCATCCAACCCCAGTTTTCACCCTCATCCCAGTCGTAGGCAATATTTTTAATAATGAATTCACCGTTAGCAATGTCGTCAAGCATTGCTTCATCGGCGAGGAGAAAGTGGCGGAGTATGCGCCCTGCCATAGTCTTCTCCGCGTCGGGGTGCTCAGAGAGGCACACCTCTCGAAGCTGGCGAATAGTAAGACCATCAAGCAGCGACGCATCCTCACTGCATCCAGATGGAATAGCTTCCTGACTCTTTCCAGGTCGTCCGTCGTCGCCTTCATCTTCATAGTATCGAAGCGCCAGGCTCATTTATTGCTTCAGGGCTCCCAAGAGTATATCTCAGTGCTTTTTAGACTCAGGGCTATAATATATGCAGGTACATAGTAAAGCCCCAGTTGCCATAGTATTCAAAGTTCTCTAGGAGCTTCTGGTCGATATCTCGCCTCTTATTAACCGCACGATCACGGGGAGGCCGCCACACGTTACCAATCATCTCTGCAATATTGACCCTCAGTGGGAGCTCGGTCGGATACCACATGGTCGGATGCTTTGGTTCGCACAGCGGAAAGATGTTTTAGAAAAGCTATATAAGCTTTAAAGTAATAATGCAGTGTGGATAAAAAGAAGAAGGGAGAGCGTGTATCTGTGGCCTGATGTTTGGCTGTTTTATTATTCCCGCTTTAAACTGCTATTCTGTTTATCAAAATATGCTGCCTTATGTAATACTTGCATTCTATTTTAGGCGACATTCATAGAAGGTATTTAACCATCATTATTCAAAATCTATCTTGCATTGCCTTTGACGCTCTTTAAGCACTTGTAATTACTTACATGACTTGTACTATCGCCTTTCAGCCCCAGCCTGCGTGACAGGAAAGACAGGAAGGTTTCAATGCCAGAGTAAATGTAGCAGTATCCCTGACAACATCATTTATATTCAATCACTGACTAACTATGTCCATCATCCCTCATCGACCTTGTTAATTTAGTCGAGTGCCAGACTTAGATCGAGCCGTCATGTCCCCTGGCCAATCGCCTTTACAACGTCATGCGCACCTCCTCCTTGGCCAAACATTCTTCTAACATCCCCCACCAACACCTCTGGCCTCTCATGCGCAGCAATATGGCCACCATTCTCATGCCAAACATCAAACACCACAGGCCCCAACGTCCTCCCATAGCACATCCGAGGCAGTGCAACATCCTTCGGAAAGTACGATAGTCCCAGCTTCACAGAGGGCACCCATTGAAAGGTCTCCCTTAGGGGACTCGGGTAGTTCATCTCGTAGTAGATGCGGGCGCTCGCGTGTGCTCCAGCAGTTGAGAACTCATAGATGGATACCCAGTCTAGTATCTCGTCATCTGTCCAGGGATACGCCTCTGTCCAATCATGCAATTTCTCATAAATCCACACGAGAAGGGCGACAGGGGAGTCCATCCACGCGATGCCGAGTGTGGCTGGTCTGGTGTTCTGCAGGGCACTGTAGCCAGTGCACTCCTTTGAAAACCACATGGTTCGATCGAGTCCATCCTTCTCCTCTTTGCTGAGCGGAAGTAAGGATCTCAGGTACTGCAGCGGGTTCTTGAAGAGTGAGGGAGGATCAGACCAGATCAGGTTGAAGTGTGAGGCGAGGCAGTGATCTGGATACAAGATGCCCATGTAGCGCGTGATGGTAAACCCCCAATCTCCTCCCTGAGTGACCTTGTTCTGTCAGCATGCACGGCAGAACTACTTTAAGTTGATGCACCTACCATACTTGTCGTACCCAAGTTTCAGCATTAGCTTGTGCAATGCTTCGGCGTATTGGGGCGGCCGAAACCCCGGCTTGGTAATGCCCTGGGAGAAGCCAAAGTTGGGTAAAGACGGGGCAACGACGTCAAAGGCCAGGCCACCTTCTTCCCTCGTCAACAAGGGCAGAGTCTTGGCCATTTCAAGAAAGCTTCCAGGCCCTAGACTAGTGAGCAAGTCTTCACGTTTAAAGTTAAAATCTTGGGCTCAGTCTCGCTCACATCCATGACAGATAAGCAAAGGGATACTTCCGATTCCATCAGCCTTGACATGGACGAAATGGACTTGAACGTCTCCGAAGCCGTCGACTGGGACAAGAGTCGTAAACTGCGGCAACTTGTTAAGTCTACTTTCCGTGGCTCTCCAGTTATATCCGTTTTGCCAGTACTTTGCCAGCCTTTCGACTTCGGATACTGGTGCACCAAATTGCCAATCGTCGAGAAGAGGCGATGGGGGCGAGAAGTCGGCGAATTCAAGCCGCCTTTGCAACCGAACTAGCTTTGGCTCTGGAACTTGGATCTTGAAAGGTTTGATTGGAAGGTCCATTTTGGCGGCTTGGATATTCAGTTGAAATGCAACGGGTATCTGCAAGGGTGGGCATTGAAACACACGGCAGAGGTCAACCTCGTTATATAGACTTCCAAACAAGAGGCTTACTGGGATTAACCATGAGGCTAACTCCCGGACTTGGGCATTAACATGTCCGAAGAGCCGATGAGACGTACTGGTCTTGCCGCCGAAAGGGGCGCTTGGTAAGTCAATTCCTTGCGGGTGCTTACTGAAATAAATTAGGCTTCATTAGTTCCAAGATGAGCATAACCCTAGCATGACAAGGAAGTAATTGTGACAGGGGAAATGGTAATCAGAGTTGGGGATGAAACGGGTGTGATTTGATGTTGAGCAATGACCTGAGCACAATTCTAGACCCGCGTCTAGCTGGCGAGATTTGCGCCAAGGGGAATACCGTTTAATGCTATCTAAGCTGTGTAAGAACAAGAGTACCTTGATCTATGGCTAACATCTGCTTATGATAGCCACTCTACAGGAACAATTCCCTGATGCTACGATCCTTCGCAAAACTAAGCTCACTCATCGTCTCTTTCCACAACTGCTCCGAAATCTTCTGACCATCACTCGTGTACATGATAGGGGCGTACCTAGAATAAGTCAGCTGCTGCGAGGAGTCTGATACATCAACAGCTTACGGCTTAATATCCCAGTCACTGACGAAGCTGCCATGGCTTGCAGCCCCTGAAGCGAGCAGTGCGTACATGTAAATACTGGCACCGACGTGTAGAGGGCGGCTCATTCCCTTGACCAGTATGGATGTTGTGACCCGATTGAATAATCCCCGGTCTTTGTCATGATTCGCCAACCCCGTGCCTCTCGTAAGACCGGGGTTGCAGACATTAATGATGACGTCCTCGGGCTTGACTTGGCTAGCCAGACGGGCTATAAATGCCGACAGAAGGAGTTTCGAGTTGACATATTGTGGGAGCTCCTCGTAGGACGACGGGTTGTCAATGCTGGCAAAGATTGAGCCTGACAATGTCAACTTGCTGAGGTACATGGTGTCCGAGCCGACGACGGAGAGAACGGGTGGAGGATTCGACTTGGTCTGTCGCCGTTTGGAGATGATAATAGGTGCAAGCAGCAACACCATCAACACCGTCGAAAGGTAGTTTGTTTGAAAGACCAGCTCGTGACCGTTTGTTCAACAGGCCTGAAATCGCTCGTCATCAACCCAGCATTGAGGATCACATAGTCCAGTCTTTCGAGTTTCTCGCACTCGAGGCAGAAGTCGCTTATGGAATCGTAGTCGGTCAAATCGAGGATCGAAACAGTGACGACTGCATTTGGGCATTCGTCTCGGAGCTTGGACGCCGCAGCGTCACCCTTGGCTTCGGAACGGACACCGATGACGAGCTTCGATAGCCCGAGTTGGAGGAGTTGCCGCCCTGCCTCGAACCCAAGGCCGCCGTTGGCGCCCGTGATGACTGCTGTCTGGCCGGCGAGGGTGATGCTCTGTGGGAGAGGTTTTGCGCCGACGAGAAGTTGCTTGTACAAGGTACAGAGTGTGCTTGCTTCCCAAGCGGCGGACTTTTGTAGTTCGGAAGACATGGGGGAGGATGTACCGGGTGTCAGTTGAGGAGTAGAGAATCTAGACCAGGAAGTAGACACCAAGAACGTGCTCTGTCGTCTTAGTAGAGTTTCGACAAATGAGCTTCCACCCTTGTAGAGCGGCTTCGGTACTAGTTTAGGCGCGAGAGTCGGACTTATCGACGCCATATCTCCGAGTAAACCTGGGCCGTCCATCCTGTGTTGGGACTCCAGAAACGTGCCAGATCGGCCCAGGGAGATGGCATCGGCCGTTTCAGGGACAAGCATGACAGGAATATGGAAAGGAAACCTATGACAACCTGCCACGCTCATAATACTTACGGTCCTCCTTTTTATCTCGCCGACGGAATACTCTAGTATAAACCTGCTCAAAACATAAGCATATAAACTATAAACATAGTGACTTGTACCTCTAGCGGCGATACCGTAAATCGCCCTACACTGAGAACACAAGAATGAGTCCCCCACGTTCGTGTTTTGACGCCAGCCAGCCCCCCTACCTCGACCGCGTCCTTGTTACTCGCTTCGGCCATCAGATTTTGACATCCCACATCCCGCATCGAGGCTTAGTCAACTGAGTAGGGCGCAGCCTACGCCGTGATCGGACATGCCAACAAGCACGTTACGACCATCAGTCTTCATTTAACCTACCTCTCTGGGACCTGCATCCGGTGGTGATTGGAGAAGCCTCGCTCGCGGAATTTAAGCCTCAATCTCCATAGGGAGGCGCGAGTCGGTCCTCGGCCCTCAGAGCTTATGACACCGTCAAAGCCACGAAAACCACCGACGGCCATGGAGCTGCATCGGTGTCAGCCAACCACCCATGTTGCTTGCGGAACTAGTCTTATCCTCCAAGGTTTCAATCGCACGGATATGCATATCAAAGACAGATAACGGCCAGAGGGTGGGTTGGCGCCAACCGGTACCGCAGCAAAAAGGACACAGTACATTATATTATTCCGTGCCGGAACTACTTGTGACTCGCTCTATATTCCTCATACTCTGTACTGTTCGTCCTATTCACCTTGTTTCGCTCGTGCAATTCCCGGATTTCCCTGTTAGACCCCCAAGCAACCCCCAGCCATAGCTCATTTATATCCCCCCAAGGGTGTCAGCTGCCGCGCGGATCGACTCAGCCTGGACCTTTGGATGCGGAAGCTTGACTCTTGCTGCGCCTCTCATCCACCCATCAGGGCTCCGAAGCGACTCCAAAAGGTGCTGGGCTTGGTCAATGGATCGGCAGCCGTCAACGGCCGAGACGGCGGCATCGAGGGCACCGGTTATCTGCAACTGCATTTTCCCAGCCAACAGCTCCTCGATTTCGGCGACTAGAAGCGGCAGACTTGCCGGATCTTGGGGAAGATAGAGCAAATCCGAGGTCCGATCCCGTCTCGGCAAGAAGCTCATGAAGCGGCCCAAGAAGGTGGCCTTCTCGGCAGCATCCCACTGCGCCTGGCAGGATTGGACGTCGCGCGCCACGTCCAGCATGGACGATGCGAGTGCTGAGATGCCCACGACGTATCGCGCCAGGTGCAGGTACCAGTGCAGGCCGTCGGGCCAGTGCGGGAGCTCAGGCCCGATGAAGCTGTTGCCGGGGGGCCTCGTGATGATCCTCGCTTCGGCGTCCAGGGTCCACTCCTCGAGGAAGCGCTGCAGCTCCAAGATGAAGGCGTCGTGGGAATCGTAGTCGGACCTGTTCATCTCCTCAAGCTGGCACAGTGGATGGATGAACCCGGGGACGAATTCCGGGGGCGGAGGGGTTCCGCACAACCCAAGGCCGTCACAGGCGAACTGACGGCTAGCAATTCTACCGAGATGCCTATGATAGATGTCCAAGACCCTGCTGGCTGCTGGTGTCAGGGGCGGCGGGGGGGTTGGAATCTCACGCTGGGGCATCTGGTCATTGTCGAAGAAGAAGGCGTCGTCGAGGTCCAGCTGGATCGCCAGCAGCTCTGTCTCGATGTCTGACAGCGTCGAGTGCAGATCATCAGACAAGCACAGAGCGGATTATTTTTCAGCGTACCCATAAAAAACGGTCGCGGGCCGGCGGTATGCCGCAGTCAGATGCGATATTCGTTGGACACTCTCCTGGCTATGGTTCCCACAGACCTGGGCATCTACATCGTAAGGACGGTCTTCATCATCGAGATAGGCAAGTCTGGCTCTGAATATGTTCGCGACGGCAAAACCAACATCCTGTACCCTGTCCTCGATGGCGAGAAGGGTTCGGAACCGCGGCGCAGGTGGGCGTAGAGGCTGGAGCGAATTCGGCTCTGCTCCGGGGATGCGATCTGGGCAATAAAGGAGCCGGTACGGTATGAGAGGATACACGTCGGTGATATTAGTGAGGCATTCGTTGATTGGGAACACGGTTATAGTCGTTTGTGGCGTTGATGCGGTCTGCCGCCAGTACGAGCGCGGTGCTGCGTAGAGGAGAGCAAGCAAGAGGATAGACAGAAGGGCGACTCTCAGCAGCCAGGGCCAGCAGACCGCCGAGGGCCGGGGAGGAGGACCAAAGTCCAACTGCAGGTCAAGAACGTCGTCATCAGAGAGCTCTGGGCTTCTGTCGTCCACGCTGGATCCGCTTGCACGGTCGTGTAACTTGGCCTCAGACGATGCCACATCGTGGTCGCCACATTCCGGCCCACCCTCATGAGAGACTTGACCAGCATCGAATAGACCAGGGTTGCCGCGGTGGACACCGAATCGCAGCGGAGGAGGATCAGATGATGATTGCGTCGGGAAGGGGGACGAGACGGGGGCTTGGCCGGCGGGATGATGAACGACACCTTGGTGCCGATTATGGAGGTTCGAGCGCGAGGGAAGTTCCTGTCCCTGGCCATCAAGGCCCGGAGACTGGCTGCGGGACAGTCGAAGCCTGGCACCTTGGTGTAGCATTTTCTGGGTACTGGAGGAGCAACGTAGCAGGCAAGGCAAGAAAGGCAGCAAGGAGGGTTGAGACGATGGCGTGAAGAGAAGTTTAACAAGACAAAAGATGAGAGAGCAGGTTCAAGATGGGGGTTGCTGGGTTGAAAGGATGACCCCAGAGACAAAGGCACCATCCCCCCCCCCCCAAAATGCGGCTTCAGCATCGTCCATGTTCATCCTCCCTTGCGCCTGAAGCTCGGACCTAGAGAGCAAAGCGGGAGTGGCTTTGGTGCGCTTTGGTGGATAAACCTGTTCTTGGGCAGTTATTGGCACTAGCCAAAGCGTCCCCTGGAAGGCGGCTCGCCAAATTTCAATTTTAGTGGCCCGTACGGGTGTCACCCCACTAATTTGGTACCTGTAAATCTGTGCCTCGCCCCGGGCATTTTTGTTTTAGTCGCGGTTCAAGACATCGGCGTGGAGTCGTCTTTCACAGACATCGAGAGTTTAAGAGGCCGACAGTCAGTGCAATGAATAATCCTAATGACAGAACTACGAAGCGTGTAAATATTCGCTGTGCCCTCTTTCATACCGAATCCCACCATCCAAGCAACGGCACGAACCAACCGAACCGCATCATCCATCTTCATCAATCAACCCGGCCTGAACACAAGCCTTCTTCCACCCTTCAACCCCCCTGTCCCGAATGGCCGGCAAAACCTCCCGCAGATATACCGTTCTGGCCTCATCATCCAAGAGGATACTGGCACAGAGCGCCGCATTCAGCCGCCAATCAGCCATCTTCTCTTTGACCCCATCGTCCCCATGAATATCGGCCGCCGCCCAATCCTCGCTCGTCTCCGCCCACGCCTTGAGGATCATCTTCTTCGCCTTCTCGTAGTTCTTCTGGTATGGGTGCGCACAAGTCTCGGCTGAGTTGAACAGGGCCGTTGCGTCATCTAGGTTGAGCACGTCCAGGAGCGTTGTTGCGGCGTCGGGGGCCGAGGACTCGAGGGTGGCGATGAGCTGGTGAGAGGCGCAGATGCGGCCCAAAGGGGTGGTTATCGAGTTGATGCTTTCGGCGTTGGCATGCTTGGAGAGATACGCGGATGGAGTTTCGGGGGTGCTAGTGAGGGTGCCTGAGAAGAAAATTGCCGAGGCGGCGACGAGCAAGGTACTGGGAGACTCAGCTTGGTTCTCTGCGATATGCCGGAATGGGAGGTTGCCGATGTTGAGTTTTGCCGCCACTGCAAAGTCTGAAATCAAGGCCACCCAGACTAGATGAATAGGAGAGACTTGGCTCGCTGCATTGGCTAATGTGCTGGAGGTCTCTGAGCTGGAGTATACATTGGTCCCTACAGTCCATCCAGTATAATTAGGTAGATCGACGGTATATCTTCCATAAAATAATGTTAATACAATTTATCCCAGCATACCGCAAGTTCCTGAACGTACCGTTTGCTGACATCTAACGTTTGAGAGGCCAACAGACGGTGGGCTCGGGTACCAACAGACACCAAGCCAACAGCGCATAGACCACCCACACCGACAGTTCATTTCGGTCTCCCTTCCGTGGCGGACGTGGCGTCCTATTCATGCCTCCTTTCGTTCCCTATTGTCCTCTGGCCAGGACCAATCATCATACGCCACCATCATCTGTTGGCAACTCCGGGAGGCCACCAAACAGGACTTCATGCGAGGAAGCTTGTCTTCTGCCCTGACCAGGTAACGCGTGTTCTCTTTCCGCCCGGGAGGACAAGGATTGGGAAAATGATCAGTTATCTGTCTCTACCTGCACGATGCAGGGTATCCGACCAATGACGCTCAACCATGCGTCAATTCAACGGGACACTCCCGCTCTAACGACGTAAGCAGTTCCAACGCATTCTATCTTGCATCAATAGAAGCATCTTGGCGCTTAATGATGAGCTGGCCACGCTGTTGTCACCGCCGCAAGGGGTTGCCTGAGGATACAGTCTGCCCTGGCTGGAAAGCAAAGCAACCTGCGGCAAGGCCTACACAAATGAACTCAGGTCGGCGGCAGGAACAGGTTGACTTTTCAGCGCACCAAGACTATAGCCTGCCTTCATCGTGCTATCCACCTGTTTTCCTTCTGTTCATCAATCAAGTCAGCCTTGGACAGCCGTGTCACTCAAGCTTGCTTCACGCCAAACTCGTCGTCTTATTTCTTTGAGTAGGCGAGCTATATCTCATCTCTGTGGCTCGTCGTGATGGCCCCTGGGGAAACGGTTCGCTGCCTGAGCATATCCTGCGAGCGCAAAGAAACCTTCGGAAAGCGGTAAGTTCCCTTGACTAGTGGTTCTGATGGCATTTTACTGATGACGCATGCATTACAGCGCGAGGAGCACCCCGACGTGTCTCTCGACCCTCCCCTGAATGACGAGCCGAACCATCCTGAAGGCCCGGCGGAGTGCGACGCAAGCCTTGAGAACGACCAAGGTCACCGATCGACGGCGGAGGGCCGTGATGATAATGACGAGGATGGCAAAGTAAACCGGCACGCGAAAGGGCCGTGAACTCGTCCCCCGCCGCCGGCGCCGCTGCTGAGGCCGAAGCTTTCTCCCTGGTCCAGCGGGACAATCCAAACGGCTCCGGGGACGATGGCTCCATGGACGTATTGGAGAGGAGCCTGTCCCAGTCTCGCCAGCTTGGCCATGGAGACGACAAGGAAGACGAACAAGCTCCATTCCCAATCAACGCCGAGGCATTCTTCCCGCAATGGAAAGGTGCTGCAGGAATCCCGAACGACGTCCCTCACGGATCCGGCCCGACCATCAACAACACATTCCACTACAATCCAGTGAAGAACATCACCAACAATTACGCGTCAGACACCTCCAAAGTCGAAACAGGGCAGCAATCCCTGTCGCCAAGCGCACTGATGGCATGGCTCGAAGGCATCCCCGTCTTGTTTCGAGCTGTGAACAGGATCCTCAGCCACCTCCTCATTTGCCTCTCACTCGGCTTTCTCGCCCTCGGCTGGTTGGTTGGTAGCAAACGGCTACTTCACCTCCATCATTCTCTCTATCGTCCAGTCTCTCATTTGGCCCTTCAGCTTCTGGATGTACTCCCCTTCCTCCGGCTCGGACGCACCAACAAACACCATCATCTTCGTATCCGCCACCGCAACCCCCACGCCTCCTCCTATAGTTATCTCCCCCATCCTAGATCGGCCACGAGGCGCTATTCAAGCCATCAACGACTTCAAAGATGCCATTGAAGACCTCAAGCACTTACCCGTGGCAGGGGACTTGTTCCTCGGTGATGAGAACCAAGACAAGGCGGTGGCGTCCATGGGCGATCGCGTCGAGCCTTTCGCCGCCGGCATGCAAGCATATCAGAGCGAAATTGAAAAGATTCTGCGCCAAACCCATCGGGACACCTGGAAGTTGAACCAGACCTTGATCGCGGATTCCAGAGGCCGGCCGAGATCGCCGACGACAAGAGATCGCGTCTGCACGCTCTTCTCATACGTCGGACAATGCAACCCTCATGTGACACCGCGCGAAACGCTCATCGACCGATGGCACGCCTACTCCGAGCTGCTCAAAAAAGCAAAGGCCGGCCTTGAGCCGGCTTACGATCTTGTATCCGCAGAACCAGTCCGACACGACGCCAAATCCCTTGCCAATGACGCGCAGGCTCTTCGAAAACTAACACAAAGCCTGATCAAGCGTTCAAGCATCGTGGACCAGAGGAACGACGCCGTCATCAAGGTAGATGGTATGAGTGACGTGATCCACCAGTCCTTTAAGCGCGCAGAGGCGTTGCTTGGAGGGTTGGTGCATTCGACACTGCCGCAGAATGTGGACTGGATTAACGAGGCTATTGAAAAAGCTGACCGCGAGATTAAAAAACTAGTCAAGCGAGAGTTTCGGGGCCGGGAGGAAGACGAGGTTGTGAGGTCGAGGGATATCTTGAAGGGGAAGTTGGCGGACTGGGCAGGCAAGAGGGCGATGTTTTTCCAGAAGGACAGTGAATGAGATGCTTTTTTTTTCTTTTGTGAGACAGTGAGAGAGACAGGGCATTTGAGCTACACGGAGGCGATAACTCAGCTGTGTTGGCAGTAGTGTTTCAGTGCATGATAGGTGTGTGGTTGTAAGAAGGGAATGGGGTGGTGGTAGCAGTTGGGGTCGGTGGAGAGCGGGCGAGAGTCTGGGAAATTTGAGGCTTAATTATAATGACTGACTGGAACCTTGATCTGGCGGTATGACCGGTAACCCAGGTTGATTGATTGCCCAGTTGCCGAGGGCCAAATCCACGGCAAACGAGACGAACTGGCGCCTCGTCGATTGGTTCTAGGCCGCAGATCCCAGCCCTCCACGGCCCATTAGCGGAGGATGAGATACATGTTACTATTGTCATTGCTGAGCGCACTATTGGGCTAGGGTGGTAGTCTAGTTACGCCCCTATGTGAGTTGTCATCAAACCGAAGACGGGGGTGACAACAGCGGCCTCCGGGTCCTCCTCCTTTCTCTCTCCCCATCTCTTCTGTTTTTCCTTCTGTTCCGACATTCGTTCTCGCCATCCTATTCCTTTCACGCCATTGTCAGCCTTGTTCTCTCCTCTTCCTGGGCTCACTCTGCCCCCGCACCTTCGTCATGTCCCTCTTCGACCAGCTGACCGAATATGAGGCCTGGGTTGCCAACAACCTTGAGGGCCTCTAGTCCCAGAATGACTATGACAGCCTCGACCGTGGGACTCGCATGGCAATCGACATGCTGCTTGAAAAGTATCCAGACATCCAGGGAGGGGTCGAAAGCGCCGGCCTCAACCTGCCACGGAGGAGCCGACCTCGCGGCCGGGCGGGCAGCGCCACGCCGGGTAGCGCCACGCCGGATGTCTCAGGGCCAAGCCACACGGCCATGCTACCGGTTCACACAGCTTCCACTCCCCAGGAACCTGCCAAAGCCGCATCTCAAGGCACGATCAACAAAGCTCCCCGGGACCACGACATAGATGCCCGTGGTGAGTTCGACCCCAACGGCCTCGCTACGTTAATGATGCTAACCAAGACAAGTCTTCCGGGGTGCCACCGCCGTCGACAACTCGCCCAAACCTCTGCAGCAGCCTCCCGTCACTTCTACGACCTGCCAGGACCAGCTCGGGCACGGAAGCCCGGCCGCTCGGAATCACGACAACAAGGTTGAGTGGAGCGACGCGGCAAGCCTGCAGACAGCCATGAATTCCTCCAGCACACTCCTCCGGAACGCCCTTGTTGCAGCTGCCAACCACGAGTCGGATCTCCGGCTCTACTTGCGCGGCCTTGCTTGGCTGAGGGAGACGGGAACGCCACTATTTTTAGACGATGAGACTATAGAGGCACCATGACGATCGTCTCTACTCCCCGTGATAAGCTGTTTCTCTACACCGGCTTTCAATCCTGAGCCAAAGTCTGACGACAGATTCATAGGCATGGTCGCATTGAAGAACATGAGCTGTATCTGGGTGGCCAACCAAGCCCTCGAGGCAGGATCGCTGATATTCCTCAGCCGAACGACATAGATAGAACAGCTGTGGCAACTCTGGTCACGCTCTCCACGTCAACGTCTAGAATAAAGGGACATGCCAGGTCCGACGCCCTAATACGTAGCCGGCACGACTCCCAGCCTGCCTCCGTCCGTGACAAGCACATTTCCATTGATGTAGCCCCCAGCCCTGCTCGCCAAGAACAGCACCGCGCCCGCAATATCCTGCGCATCCCCCGGCCGCTCCTCCGGCACAAGCGTCTTTGGCCAGCCGAGTTCTTTCCTCTCCTCGATGAGCTCCTGGGTCATGTCGCTGGGGTAGACTGGATAGATGTAAGTTTGAGTTGCCCCGGATGGATTAATGAGAAGTGACTTACACCCAGGTGCAATAATATTGGTACGAATGCCGAATTGCCCCAATGACGTAGACAGCTGCTTAAAGATGTGGATGATGGCCGCCTTGGAGCCCCCGTAGGCATATCCCACCGCAGGCACACGGTTGAACCCCCCAATGCTGCTGGTGACGACGACCTGGCTCCTCTGCTGCACGTTCCCTCGCTTGTTGCCCTCGTCCAGCAGTTCGAGGAACGCCGCAACCGTGTTGAACGCCCCGGTTGCGTTGACGGCGAAAGTCTTGTTGAAGCTGTCCTGGTCCCAGCTCCAGAGGTGGTTCCGGAAGTCGGCGATGGTAGGGTTCTGGGGCAAGCCCTTCAGACTGGGGCCCTCGATTCCGGCATTTGCGAAGACGACGTTGACAAAGCCGTGGTTTTCCTTTACAATAGAGACTGCCCGGTCGAGATCTTCTTTGCTGGTGACGTTGCCCTGGATGGGGAAGATGTTTCCGTGTTTCTAGCTGATCAGCAGATGAAGGAGCTGGCAACTGGAACACGCACAGCAGTCTTTACAGCGTTGTCGAGGTTCTCTTTGCGACGACCGAAAATGTATACTATAGCTCCGTTCGCCTCTAGGGCTTGAGCTATCAACAGACCGATACCTGCAAGATTATTAGACTGAAGGGCGCGAGTTTGATTCATTGGATGCCTACCGTTTCCACCACCGGTAACAACTGCGACGAGGCCCTTTACGTTGAAAAGGTCGACAGCTTCGATTGATGGGGCGGACATTGTGGATGAGTCAGATTTACTGGCCTTGGGAGCTGAAAGAAATACTTGCAGAAGCGAGGAGTTGCGTGAATTTATTCCCATGATTCCTGGTGCTATCTTGTGCGGGGAATGGCGTCATTCAGTTGACGATTGCAACAGACCGGGATAGACTGACTTTGATAGGCGTCATTGGTCACGCTCTCTTATACGTGAGGCGATAGTCTCAATCATGGTATCAAGTTCACATTTTCCTAAAAACTAATGACTAACTCGACACTTTCCACCACATCCGCTACTCTGCCCTATATCCAGCATCAGGATTATCCAGCCAAGTCTTCAGCTTCTGCCCCCCCCTCGGCGCAAACCTCGCCCGGACACCCCTCGGAATACCAACAAATGAACGCCCCTTCAAGCCCTTGATCGGATCAATCTCTTCAGCAGTGGCTCCCTGAGCCGGAAAGATCTCGAAATGGGCAATCAGATGGAGGAACACAGTGTACAGGGCGTTGTGCGCCAACAACGAAGCGACGCACATCCTCCCGCCCAGTCCAAAGGCGAACTGATGAGCGCCGTGGTCTAGCGAGTTTGGCAGCCAACGCTCCAGCGCGAACGTGTCAGGCTCTACAAATACATCTGGGTCTAAGAAATTAGCTTAGAAGAATCATCTACAGAGCCGGCCCCATCGTACCTCTGTTGCAGGCCCAGCTGTTCAAGAACACCAGTGTGTTGGCGGGTATGGTCGCGTTCTCCCATTTGCAATCTAGGTAAGTCGCCTTGGGCAGCGCCAGTTTCAAAACACTAAAGTATCGAGAGATTTCTTTAGTAAAGGCTTCGATATAAGGGATCTTGCTCGACGCGAATGCATTAGACGGCGAGCCAAGAATACCGGATTCTGTAATAGCGGT
This sequence comes from Fusarium nematophilum, assembly GCA_033030565.1. NCBI lineage: Eukaryota > Fungi > Ascomycota > Sordariomycetes > Hypocreales > Nectriaceae > Fusarium > Fusarium nematophilum. Next base: position 30,085 of record JAVIXY010000159.1, read on the forward strand.
GTATGCCTTTTGCTGGATATCCGGGCGATGAGCAAGTAGAAGAATCGCCCAAGATATGGTGGGCTGGTTAGAATCCGCCCCCTTTCCCCTTGTCAGCTCTCAAGTCGGGTCTCAATGCTGGGCCACTTACCGCCATCATGCTCAGGCTGACACTGATCAGTTCCTCCCTTGTCAGCGTGGCAGACTCTGGGTCATGCAAAACACCGCCCTGGATGCAAGGCTTGTCCTCCCCTCTAGAAACCTCGTCCTTTAGCCTGTTCAGAAGGATGTCGTTGTACGCCAACCGCCGACGCCCAATATCGGCCGCATGGTCCTTCGGACCACCGTTCAGCCTGAGGAACTCTGCGACAGGGGCCCAGTACCGCAAGAGCGGGATGTAGTTTGCGTAATTGGTTGACGTGTCGCGCAACTTGGAGATCTCAGACTCGACATAAGAAATTTCCGTAAACAGGGGGTCGTCGTAAAGGGACTTGACGCTTGACACTCTGGTCCCGTAGTTGAGAGTGAGACTCAGGTTCAGTGAAAAGTGCTTCACAGCCGGAACAAAATTGATCTCGACCGAGCCATCGTGACACTCAGAGTACAAGTCCTTCAGAAACTCCCTGGCCTCCAGGTTCAGAATTGGGGCGTAGCTTTCAACTCTTGGGCGGTTGAGCGAACTCGCCGCGAGCTTTCTCCGCCTCTTGCAAGATTCGTCCCACGGGCTGGTCCCTATGCTCGTCACGCTCTTGCTGACTTGCTTGTGGAAGACATAGAACGTCGGACGGGAGTTCATGGCGAGGCGTTGGCCAATGAAGAGCTGCTTGGCTGCCTCGGCGGAGTTGACAACCACGGCTGTGGTGTTGCCGAGTTGGATCTGGAATACAGGTCCGTATGTTTGTGCCCATTTTGTGTATGTGACAGCGGGTATTTCGTCGGGGTGCTAAGATAGAATTAGATATCATCGCTGGAAGTGTGATTGTTCTTACCTGGAAGAGATTTCCTACCACGGGCCAGCCGCGAGGACCAGCAAGATTCTCGACCCGCGTGCGGTAGCGACTAATCTCATTTTGTATAAGATATATGGCAAAGAGTAGCAGAGTAGCTGCGGCTGTGTACTTTGCAAGGTTTACGGGATGCAAGATGTCATCCAGGAATGAAGAAAGGAGCGTCATTTTGCAATGGTTTGCTACATAGATGCCAGGACTCAGTGAAAAGTACACCGTTTCTTAAAAGTGATAGAAAAGGTACAAGGCCCAAGTACCGTCAGCAAACTAGCACCTGCTGATTAGAAATGCATCCTGTCCTCACAGCAGGGATGGTCTCTGGATAGAGACCCATGTAACCAGATAACCAGACAGAGATGATTCCAAAGACCTCCACACTCTTGCATTAGTCGGCAGCATGGAACATGGTGTGCTATGCTCCCCGTCTACAAGTCTGTGGGGGACCTCCATGTCGAAATAGGCCGGCTCTTATTGGGGGAGCGAAGCAGAAGGACGGATGCAGCGGTAATAGTAAGGAGTTCCGCCCTTGGCGATGAGCACGTCAACCTTGCGTCGAATAACGAGGACCTCTAGCGGGGCTGCCCTGCAACTGTGTGCCGATCTGTGGCCTTATGCTCGCTTGCATGTACGCAGTATTAGTCCGCCCAGGGAACCGGAGCAACAGTAATAACCGGGATAGACGAGAAGGTACTGGGTGGGTTTATGTCTAGGAATCTAGAATATAGATAATTCACATCACCACTATCTTGAGAACCGTAGATGCAGGAAAGTGTGATAGCAGATGTTCAGCTCAGTTCCCAAGTTGGCCCTAAACAAGGCGTATCAGACTCCCCTAGACTGCCTTCTGCCCCTGGCCATCTACATTAAACATATGCGGCAAGTCAGCAGCCCCATTCGCAATGGCCACATCCCGACTCTGCCTCAACATCCAAGGCGAATTCTTCAGCCCCTTGTGCCACTCCCTCCCCTCATACTCCGCCTCCGTCGGCTTCTCACCCGTAGCCTGGATCTCCTTCGCCCTCTGCTCAACCTGTTCCCACACCCTAAGTATATTCTCCCCAGCAAGCAGGCGAATCTGCTGGTCCGTAGCACCTTTCTCCATGAGCAGTTGAATCAGATCCGGAAACTTGGAAACGTCCTCCAATCCAATAGGAACGTGTGGTGTTCCTGAAAAGTCGCTGCCGATTCCGACGTGTTCCCATCCGATCAGATCGGCAATGTAGAGGATGTGGTCCACAACATCGTGGATAGTGGCCAGTTCGGGGCTCTTCATGTTGAGGAACCGGTTGACAAAGACAGCCATTACAATGCCCCCGTTCTGCTTAACAGAGCGGAGCACATCATCAGGCACATGTCGAACATGCGGTTCAACGCTGTAGGCTCCAGAGTGAGAAAATATGACGGGAGCACGGGCGATGCTGATGGCGTCGCGCATAAACTGGTGAGACACGTGGGACAGATCGACCAACATCCCGAGACGGTTCATCTCTCGGATGGCTTCTTTTCCTAGTGGGAACAATCCAGCATCTGGACTGCCGGCAGCGACGGTAGAAGCTGACGTTCCAAACGCGTTATCGCAGTTGTGCGTCATGGTGATGTACCGCGCACCAAGGCCGTACATCTGACGAATCGTGCCGATGCTGCTTCCTACCTGGTGGCCTCCTTCTATCCCGATCATGCTTGAGATGCGGCCAGACTTGAAAGCCTGTCGGGCACAAGAAGCGGTATCGCAGTACTGCAGGTGCTGAGGGTGTTCGTTGATAAACCTCCGAGTGACATCAATCTGCTCAAGGGTGTCTCTAACAACCCACTACATATGGTCAGAAGGTGTTCTTAGTATATGGCTGAGACTTACAGAAGGGTCTTCGAAATGTTGCTGCTTGGGATCGCAGTCGACGTATACGCTCCAGAACTGGCCTCCTACTTGACCTTGCCTCATCCTTTGCAGGTCAGTATGGCCGAGCAGCTTCTTTTCAAGGTCAACTCGGCCATCGTAGATGCGGTTGTGCAGTTCAATGCGAAGTTGCCATGGCAGATCATTGTGGCCGTCAATCAGCCTAATATCATTAGGAACATGACCGGATCTGGAGTGCAGCTTCTTACGGCGTTGTTTTGAGAACCCTCCTGGTACGCTCAGCGTAGTTGGTAGGGTCGACGGGTGATTCCCATGCCCAGAGGAAGGACAGAGGGCTGAGGAGAAGTGCGACGCCCGCGGCGAGGAGCGGGGTGCGCAGCCAGGATCGCCGTTGCGGGTCGTTGCGGACGATCAGGCTTCGATCAGGGACGGGCGTCTCAGCCACCGATGTCTGTTCGTCTTCTACCACGTTGCTTGACATTTCAAAAGATACTCGTGCCACGCTCGTCACTCTTTCAGCGTCAGCAAAGGTGTTGCTACATCCTACTGTTTAAGTACGGCCTCTGCTGTATCTGCATTGGTGTCTATCTTTGGTATGAGGCATGTCGATCCATGACTAATCCCCTCGCTTCCATGTAGAGAATCCTCGCGATATCGGCTCTGCTGAGCTTCCCTGGAAGGATGATGGCGTGCTCAGATCGGCGAATGAGCTCAGAGGGGCCGGGAATCTGCAATATCCCGAGCATTTCCGGCTGGCTGGTATGATGCTCCATCATCAGGGATACCGTGGGGACGGCACGTGGAAGCTGGCATCTGCAGATAAGCATGAAGAGTTCAGATTACCTGCTCTTTCCATGCCCAGTCCTCAATACTCGAGATGCTTAGAAATGGCCAGACTGCGGAAGACAGCCCGCTCATAGAGGGTATGTAATACTGACAATTCTCTAGACCTTCCTAATAGTACGCGGAGCCGCACCTCAAAACCAGCACTTCTGGCCTCTGGTCTTTTTCCAAACTTGGAAATCCCAAACCTGGTAGCGGAGAACGCCCGACTCGAGCCGTTGGGAATAAGACCATTCCAGCAGGGATCAAGAGCCTTGGCCCGCCGCTAAGATGGACATGAACCCACCCGATGGCGTTTAACCGGGTATTTATTACGCATCTACCAACCAGAGGGTTCACTTGCCTCATCGCCTGCTGACATGTATTCTAATGCAACACAGACAGAGAATGGCGTTATCGTGACCTTTCCGTCTTGAGAAAGACCATGGGCGATGAGAGGTTCGTGCGTCGAGGCCCGCCACACCTTAATTGTACGACTTTAGCGTTGACGATAACCTTAATTACAAGATTGCATCGAGTATATAACGCTTGGTCTCACTTCTACTCTGGAAGTTCTCCTTCATCACCGCCAATATGGGCAACGAGATCGAGACCCGTGTCGAAAACTCGTCGGCAGGCAAGACTGTCGCGGAGAAATACGCCGATGTCACGCTACGACTCATCGAGGAACATGGCGACAAGGTTCCTCCGCTGACGCCGGAGACGGAGAAGAAGCTGCGGAGGAAGCTGTACTGGCGACTGATGACGCTGCTGTCTGCAATCAACATCATGCTGTTTGTCAGTTCCCGGCATTCGATGTCACGTCGATTTACTAACTTGTGATAGATTGACAAGTCAACTCTCGGCTACGCAGCAATCCTGGGCCTATTCGAGGAAACGGGCATCTCCCAAACCCAATACAACAACTTGAACACCATGTTTTACGTTGGTAAGACTCACACAACCTCTCAACCCATGGTCTCTAACGCAGTCAGGATACCTCGCCTTCCAATGGCCAGGCCACTACCTCATGCAGCGCCTCCCCTTTGGCAAGTTCGTCGCCGGCATCATCTTCTCCTGGGCCGTCATCATCTTTCTCCACTGCGTCGCAACCCGCTACGCCGGCCTCGTCGTTATGCGTCTCGCCCTGGGTGCTGCTGAAGCCGTCGTCGTCCCCGCAATGGAGGTCACCATCGGCATGTTCTTCAACCGACAAGAACAATCTTTCTTGCAACCTATCCTGTGGATCACTTGCCAGGGCGCGCCCATCGTCGCCGGCTTCATCGCCTACGGTCTTCTCTGGACATCTGGACCGGTCCTCCCTTGGAAGCTGCTCCACGTCGTCACCGGCAGCATCACCCTTGTGCTGGCCATTTGGGTTTGGATCGAATATCCCAGCAACCCAGCCCAGGCTCGCTTCCTATCCCTCGAGGAAAAGGTGCAGGTCATCCAGCGCGTGCACAAGTCCCAGCAGAGCTCTATCGAGCAAAAGCAGTTCAAGCGCTCGCAGTTTATCGAAACCCTTAAAGATCCAGTGTCTTGGCTATTCGCCCTCCAGGCCTTTACGCTGATGTTCTGCAACAACCTTACATATGGCCAGAAGAATCTGCTCGTCACCTCGCTTGGTGTCACTCCTCTCGAGTCTACGCTTGTTGCCGTGGCCGGCGGTGGATTCGGAATTATCAACTGCTGTGTGGCTGCGCTGGCTCTTCGACGGTGGCCCCGAGGCCTTGCCTGGCATAGCACATTCTGGTGTGTACCTGCCATCGCCGGCGGTATCGGAATGGTGACCGTCTCTTGGGATCGCACGATCCCACTGCTGGCATGTATGTTCCTCGCGGCTCATACCTACGGCGTGACCTACATCATCGCCCTCGGATGGACAAACTCGTCCGCGGCTGGTTACACCAAGAAGCTCACCCGAAACGTCATGTTCATGCTGGGATATAGTGTTGGAAACCTCGTGTCTCCCCAGATCTGGGTACAGAGCGCCAGGCCGAGATACTACGGGGCATGGGCGTCCATGATCGTCGTCAGCTGGTTTGGAACACCGGCCATTCTGTGGATAATCCACTTCATCTTGTCTCGTCGTAACAAGGAGAGGCAGGAGTGGCTGGCGAGCCTGAGCGAGGACGAGAGAGACGGCGGTTACGTCGAGCAGGTTGATGAAACGGGAGAGGTTGTGCGGGTCAAGGTCGAGCTGGCTATGCTGGATCTGACGGACCTTGAGAACAAGAAGTTTATCTATCCGCTGTAGGCGGCATGTTGCTACCGGGGTTGCTCCAGCTCCCAGGCCTCGGTTGTTCAGTAGGCCGACAATAGATTGAGCTACACTTGAAGTACTTGCTCGATAAAAGCGGGTAAATATCACTCCTTACAAGTAAGATATTATTGTATAACACGAGGGGAAAAACTGTAATTCCCTACGCTGTAATAGTAACTGCTATAGACTAACCTCCAGCTCTCGAGCAGTCAAACCAATCTACAAGGCCAGTAATTCCAAAGGGCGAGATGTCCAGCGAGCTACTCTAGGGAGTGATATGACTCTGGTCCTAAGAGTCTTTTACAAAAGGGATAGCAATCTGAAACCGTTCAAATGAAAATTCCTCCAGGCTAGATATATACGTAGCCTCAGGGTGCAGACTGTAATCAACGCCTTGGGATTCCATACCTCCATGTCTATCAAGTTCACCAGCGAGGAAGTCATTCTCGACCTGCTTAAATTCCTCTCTCAACGACGGGTGAGGGCACCAAAGAACACGCATACCAGCCCGCCGCCCGGCTTCCACCCCCGGTAGAGAATCCTCAAACACAAGGCACTCGACAGGCTTGACTGGGCGCTCTCCCGGGGAGAGTGACTCGTTGATCGATTTCAGGGCGAGCAGAAAGATGTCAGGCAGTGGCTTGCCCCGGCCACATCCTAAACGAAGGTCATCCCCGAGTATCCGACGATGAGGCGGGAACACGGAAAATAGGTCTTGAAGATGGTCAGTCTTGAGTCGGAAACCATCCCTCTGCGAACTGGTGGCAAGTGCAAGATGAAGGCGATGGATCCCTGCGCCTTCGGGATTCATCTGGACATCGTCCTTGTGAGGCTCCCAGTATCGAGTGCGATCCAGTTGATGCAGCAGTTCGACAACGCCCGGCAGGGGCTTTGACTCCGGCAAGTACTTTGCCCACAATGCTTGTTTTTCTCTAAAGTACTCTTCGGGAGTGACGGGCAGCTGGGCCCAGGAATAGAATATTTCGTTTGCGACGGGGCCGGGACGTCCTTGAAGCTGGGCTTTGATTGACCATGGAAGAGGGCCCTTGCCATACTTTTCCAGGAGCATATCCTCACAACGGGCGTAGATATCTTCACTGTTAATGAGAAGGCCATCCATATCGAAGATGCAGGCTCGCACAGCAGGAAGACTACAAACCTACAGTCAGTTGGTAGGTGAGCAGAAGGATAAAATGGCGTACTTGGCGTGTTGATCCATGTTGATCAAATGCAGAATGATGCAAGCCAACTAGTGCGAGAAGTATGCAAGCCACAAGTAATCATAGAATGCGGATGAAAGTGGGAATAGGAGGTAGAAATGAAAGAGTCGTGCTTTGGGACGGATAACTAGAAACACGTGACTGGCACCCCGCACAACCAAAATACACGGCATCCATTGGCAGCTCAGCCGATATTCTGCCATGGGTCGTCTCTCAGGACCACTCACGACTCCATCACGTGTGCCTACTGAGTTCGGGGGACCAGCAGCTTCGCAAAGATCCCAGGGGGCAAAACCAGTTGGGATCATAGCACATGCTCGGAGGGCACACACAAAGTCAAGAAACGGCCGCCAGAAGTGCAAGAGGAGGAAGGTGAAGGTGGGGTATCAAGCGGCGCCTCTCCATATCCTATCGACCGGACCGTATAAGAGCTAACATTGATGAGTACCATAGTGTGATGAACGGGTTCCGTGCAGCCTTCTCGTTAGGGTAGAGTTGGCCTGCAGTCCAGCCGTACCTTCTGACCTTCCTCCGTCGACCTCTTTGCTTCCGATACCTCCAGCTCGATGCCCCAAGTCGCGACTGATTCCTTCACCGCCATGGACTTTGCTCTCTTCCATGATTTCATCACCGCGACATCGAGCTGCTTAACTAAAGAGACTGACACATCGTTTCCCTGGAAGACTGCTATCCCCAGCACTGCACCACGGCACCCATACCTCTTGCACGAGATCTATACACTTGCACCGACTACATCCGAAAGACCCAGAAAACTACCAGCCCGTCGCTCAGAATCATCAAGCACGGGCCTTGAGTCAGTTTCGAGTCGCCTTGTCGGCTCGGGTGCGGACAAGCTTCAGCTCTCTTCCCATGCTCAGCACTTATATCAAATTACTACTTTGCCGCGTTTGATGACCTGGTATCCCTGCTCTTCAGCACCGGACCCCAGGGCCCCCAGAATGGATTCTCCCGATCCGTGGGTGTGCCGCACTTGTCTGCCAGTTCAAGGACCCATTACGGGCCAAAAGTTCCCAGAGTAGGCGCAGGCTCCCTGCAACGGTACGCCGTATTCTGGCTACACTACTCTTGACTTCAACCAATTCGATCCACGGAGACCGAGAACTTCCTAGTAGACATACTCAAAGTTGGGGTTCTCCTTGTCCGTCATATCCATAAAGGCCGTCGCGTTGAGCTCGTCGGCCACGTAGCTGCCACTCGCCCTGAGCTCAGCGCGCTTCTGCTCCTTGCGCTTGTTCTCCCACTTGAAGGCGTAGCGGAACACGAAAAACAGGGCCAGCTCGACGCAGTTGGCGACGAGTAGCGAGCCAATGCCCAGCTGGTACTTGGGGGCCTGCGAGGTGAGGTAGAAGAAGGGGCTGACGATGTTGCCGATGCAGGCGCCGAACCAGATCATGCCGGAGACGATCATCTTCTTGGACTGGCCGCCGGTGTTGGAGGTGATGAGGGAGAGGGAAATGACAAAGGACGCCTGGTACGAGCCGGTGAGGTAGCTGGGGATAAAGTGTCAGCTCATGTCATCTGAGGAGGGACGTGTGGTGGGCACTCACAAGCACACAAGGCGGCCGGTGTACGCCTCTGTGGGGGCGAGCAAGAACCCAAGAGCTCCGGCGATGGTCGGGATCATGAACAAGGCGCACACGAGGGTGCGGCTGTTCTTGGGCATGTACTTGTTGGCGATGGCGCCCAGAGTGATCCACACGACGACAAGGGCACCCTGCGGGATGCCAAGCAGGGCGGTCTCGAAGGTGTTGAAGCCAAGGCCCTTGATGACCAGGGTGGAAAAGTTGGAGATGCCGCCGTTGGGGACGTTGGCCACGAACCCGAGCAGGGTGAATAGCCAGGTCTTGTAGTCGCAGTAGGCCTCCTTGATCTGGCCCCAGTTGATCCTGCTCTGCTCGATGCCCGTCTGGTTGCGGCGCATGCGGGCGATCATGATGAGCTTCTCCTCGCGGCTGAAGCCCCTGGCGGTTCGGGGTGAGTTGGGCAGCAGGAGGCAGAGGACGATGGCCCAGAAGGAGCAGAAGGCGCCGACGACGAGGAACTCGTACCGCCAGGACTCCAGGGAGCCCTTGATGTGGCCGATGCCGTAGCCTGCACAGATCAGTACATGATCAAAGGGGGGCAAGCAAGAGTGCAACCCATACCAATCAAGCCTCCGCCAGCAACACCGATGCCGTTCCACGCATACCATGCCGAGATGCGAGACGGCTGCTCCTCGCGGGTGTAGTACATGGAGGTGATGAGCATGAACGCCGGGTCCGCAATGGCCTCGAAAGCACCGGAAAGGACCCTGAGGGCGAGCAGGCCGCCAAAGTTGCGCGCCGCCGCCTGCGCCATGAGCAGCGCTCCCCACATGAAGATGTTGAAGGAGAGGTACCAGGCGGGCGGGCTGCGCTGCATGATGAGGTTCGAGGGGATGGCCCAGATCAGCCAGCCGAAGTAGAAGCTGCTCGACAGCCAAGAGTATTCATCGCCCTTGAGGTCGAGGCCTTCCTTGAGGCCGAAGATGGCCGCGTAGGACCTTGGGAAGTCAGCATGCCCAGGCGCGCTCGATGCAAAGACTCACAGCGTCGTCTTGTCTACATAGTAGAAGAAGTAGCAGATTCCCAGCATGGGCAGAATGCGGACGTCGATTTTACGGAGCAACTTCTTCTCCTCTGCCTGGTCGATGGACTCGTCGTTCGGGTACCTGGCCAACGCCTCGAGGTACAGCTCGGGATGGGCGTTGTTGATGTCGTCGCCAAAAACGGCGGGCTTGCTGGTGTCCTGCTCGACGTGCTCGACGGCGCTCTTGCGACGATCATCGTCAACCGGGGCCACGGGGGCGTCCTTGTGGTCAGCCATGTCGGGGGATGTCTGTGATGTTGGTGCTTGGTTGCTGCTGATTGTGTGGTAGGAAGGGCCTGCAGTAGCATTGGTGATCAGCGGGGAGAGGACATCCTCGACGTCTTTATACTTTGCCATCTCCAGCCCGAGTAGCCATCGCTCGTCCAGTCAGCAAGTCGCGGGCAGAGCTAATATCGTACTACTTGGTTCGGGTTTGTGATCTGGAGTAGTGCGAGGCTACTTGGGTGGGGGTATGGCCAACCCCATGGGACATGATAGGGAATATTGGCACTAACAAAGGCAAAATATCCTTAGCCAGAATCGTTTGCGGTCTTCCCATAAACACAATGAGGCATTAGAGACTCGCAGCGCTGACGTCTGTCAAGTGTGGAGGTGCCTCGGAAAGAAGTCCGTCTCCACCTCCGCACTCACCTCCACAAGATCGGCATCCGTTGGGGGCAACGAACGTGGGGGCTTGAGTTAAGGTTGGCCAATCCCTTGGGGGACATTAGACACGAGATTCGGAGCGTGAGGGCACAGCTAGTTAATTCATGGAATTCACCACTGAGCGCTGACAACAGTAGGCCTTGAGCCTTTCTAAAGGTGAGATTTGCTCTCCTAGGAGACGTAGCAGTCAATATATCAAAGCAAATTCCAAACATATACAAGAAAATATATTTAAAATTCACTTGTGGATGTTCAGGTGTTGCACGAGACGGCCGGGGCTGGCCCGATGTTGGATCTGCCTAGTCCTTTCCCCGCCACTTGAACACGTTTCTAGAAAGCTTCAGACGTCCATGTTTCATCTTCCTTTGCAGCGGTGACCCCTCTGGTCTTAGGGCCAACTGGCTCTCGGTGACGGAGCTGCATGAGTTCCTGGCAGAGCTCATCTACCGGCTCAGTGCAGCAGCGGCGAGATCACCGTCCAGGCCTGCTGCTTAGACGACGTTGGCCGTGGTGGCGTCTCAGCCGCACCTGGCGACCACGCCTCACTCGTATAGCGGTCCTTACATATGCGAATAGACTAGTCCTATCACGTAGTAAGGACGCCGCTTTATTGGGGGTGTTCTCGTATTCTGCAAAGTTCCTAGCTTCTAGCGCGCCCGTCTCATATCTTGTCTTGGCCGCCTACGCGGTATCTCGCTCTGAGAGGGCTATTTCAGCGCGCTACAGTTGGTCGAGCTACCGGGAACATGATTCAGGGGCTGGAAGATCTTCCAGCAGCCTAGCTAGGGATCTCGGGGCATTATCCGACGGGGAGTATTGCTCCGATGGAAAAGCTGGAGAATCGAGTCTTCCACAAGCTGGGGGCTGAGCAGACTTGGCCACTTACTCCATCGCTCCATGGGAGTCTATCCACCGACCCGAAATCACCACTTTTCGACAACGAGGAGCGTCAACGCGTCCTATGAACAGACGAAAACCCCGGCTCAAAGTGACCATGCCGATGCCTACGCCCAGCATAATGCGGCCAGGACACCGTCTATACCACAACCAGGCGCTGTTGTCCAGCAGTCAGGCTCGATCTTGTCTCCCCAAGCACTGAGGCCGCATCAGACATCCAGCCTAATCGACCTCGTAACTCCAAGTATCGCTTTCAACTCCCCCGGCTTTGATCGAACGTCGGACCCAGTATGAACAAGCTGCCAGCGACGACTGGGATATGCAATGGACCTCTATCTTGGAACTGGGCATTAACCTTGGACAGCAAATGCCAACGCCTGCACCGATTCAGACGCAGAATCTCCTACCTTCGTCGTCTTATAGCCAATATTATGGAACCGGCCCTCCTACAATCAGCTGGCCTCTGGTGAAACTTCGACAACTTCGGGCCTTCCCGCCACATCCCCTACCAACATGAGTGGGCGTAGCACCGGCACGCCTCGCGGCCGCCTTTGTGCTAGCAGCAGCAGAAGCAGCAGCGCCAGGGCGACAGCGTACGATCGACCGCGCGCACACCTAAGTGCCTATTCCAAGCTCGATGCGCCATGGGCTGTTTGGCCGGATGATGCCCGTCTCCCACGGGGACTTGGAAGAGCTGAAGCGATCATGACGCCAGGCACATGGCCTGGTTCAAAAGATATTGCCATGCCTCGGCGGTTTATAATTTCTCCTATTTATTCTTATCCTTTAGTTGCCATTCGGTTTCCTAGACCTACCGCCGGGTTCGAGGAGTAAATGCTGCAGTTCATAGATCGCCACCTGTTGTTCATTGGCATCTTCTTCCGTCCTCCATCTGCTCCAACACCTTTTCCATCATATCCAGAATTCTAACTCCGTCTATATTACTTCGCACAACAACCATCGTCTGATTGGCAACACCAGCACAGATGTGGACGTCACCAAGCATTATGCAACCATTCGACCCAGCAAGAACCGACAGATCCGAAAAATTCTCTCTCATCCTCTTCAATCCTCAATGGAAACTCTATGTAAATGCTGCCTTATTTGCCTCCAAAAAGTCCTTCCAGGTCGTCGGCTTCAAACCTACCCCGGTCAGAAGGTCCAGGCTCTCTTTCAGATCCTCGCCCGCAAAATAGCCGACATCATCCATAACACGATCAATATCGTAGGCTACTGTGCCAGCAGGCGGCGGGATGTACGTTTTGTAGGTCGCCTCATCTACTGGCAGCAATCGTGCGGGCTTCCCAACCACTTCCTCAAACTCGGAAATGATCCGAGTCGGTGTATAGTAGTCAACAGATGCATAAATTCTCTTTCCCAATACCGCAGGAGTATTCTTCAAAATTGCAACAACATATTTGCCTGTATACGCCAGTTAGATAAAAACTCCCAGAGGACCCGATTGCCTACCGATATCTTTGTCATGGTCAATGAGCGGGAACTTGGCCTCCTCGCTGACGGGGCAAGCCCAGAAAAATGTTCCGTCTTTCGCCTTCCTTAGGTTTTGGAATGGAGGCGTAAGGAAGTTGGCCATGAAATAGCCTGCGAGTAGGAATGTGCTTGGAACACCTTTGGAGCGGATATAGCGCTCCACCTCGGCCTTGGTCTCAAATGAGACGGCATTTGTGAGTCGTCCATCAGTCATCTCTGTCATGTGGAGTAGGGACGAGAAGATGACATGTTTGATCCCAAGTTCTGCTGCAACGTCTGCAACGTTTTGCCCTTGGATCTTCTCCAACTCCCAGCTACCTACAACGGGCATCGTCATCAGGAAGACGGTATGTGAGCCTCTTAGAGCATTCACAAGGGAGCTCTTCGAGAGCATGTCGGCCTGGACTCTTAGTTCTTGCCGTGCTATCAGAAGAAGAGCTGGCAACCTACTTGAACCACCTTGACTCCTTTCGCTACCAACTCCTGTGCTGCATCCTTAGATGCATCGCGGGTAATGCCTCGGATTGTGAACTCTGCTGATAGAGCAGTATCAGCAAGAATGGCGTTCACAACAGAACGTCCTTGGTTCCCCGTGACACCAAAAACGCTCAGAACTTTCGACATGATGAATAAGTGATGGATGGAGTTGAATGGTCGGCTATGTGCTGTGTTCTGGGAGCACACACTTAACTGTTTGCGGAGTTGCACCTCTTATATCATCAGTACTTTTCATCTCGTGTCACTATAGGGTTTCTAAAGGAACTTGGTAAAAATTACTAACTATTACTAACAATTAGCAATAGCTAATAACATTAACATTAATAATCAATGATTACCCACGATACCTTAACTTATAAGGAACGAAGCGGTGTAGAGGACCGAAAGGGTTATAGTCACCGATAAGCTTCTTGCCCGAAACCTGTGCCTGCGCATTGAAACGCAAACAACTTTCCCCGAAGGTTCCGTTAGAGCGGTTGGTCGGACTCCTTGAGGAACCCGAATGGTCAAGCCGTGGCTTGGGCCATCACCGAGTTAACGTTATGCATTCAAACTTGCCCCACGGCGGCTACAACACTGGCGGCCACAGCACCGACAGATATAACTGCTAAAGGGGTCCGTGATTACCAGGAAAAAAGGAGAGCTCGGTCTTCGGACACTACTCAACACCGTCTCGGCCCTCCTGTGGCCCTCAACATTTGCCAAACGCCACTCCAGAATAAGCCACCGCGGTATCATAGGGGATTTAAGAAAGTTGATGCCTGGAGGGACATCACGCACTGATATCGCTTCAACGCCTCTGAGGAATAAAGGCCCTCCGCCTCAACGGCACCTTTCCGACAGGCAGGATCAGCATCCCAGATATTCATTTTAATGTCTCACAACGCACGCCACCAAGGTGAAGACGGTGGATCGACCGGTTTAGCGAGGTATCTATAGCTTCTATAAGAGTTTTACTAAAGTATTGAAAAGATCACTATTAGATTGGCAGAACTAAAGATTTATATTAGTATTTATAGTTAAAGATTCTAGATAGGGCTTAAATAGAGCGTTTTTAATAATATACTANGCCGATGCGGCTTCTTCACCAGTCTCGCCTTCTCCTTCCTCGCCGGCACGTGCGGCCGTGAAGTCAGCGTCACCGGCTGAGGCTGCCCATTGCCTGGCGTCACGCTTTGCGTCTTCGGCGCATTGCCGGAGCAGTTGTACATTACCGACGACACAGGAGATTCTCGGAGACAGCGCCGCCCGTGCCCGCGCCCATATGTCGTTGACGTCGTCTCGTACTTCGCCCAAGAATGTCTCCCACGGCACAAATAGGGCAAGATGCTGCACAGCTGCTCTTCAGCACGAGAGTTAGTCCCTTCAACCCTCTTCGGTTAGGTCGTCGCCACACACATACCTACGATGGCACGACTCCTCTTCGTCCTCTTGTTCAAAATCTTTGCTCAAGTACCCGTCAAGGCAGACGACGGCATGCTTTCCTGGCCGTCGTAGCACCTGCACCCAGTGTTTCCCAGGCGCCCAAGTGCTCTCGAACGGCACCTCTCCCCAAGCACCGGAACTTCCGTCCTTGCCAACGCGTTGGAGCATGACGAGCGAAACATAGTCATATAGGCACAGACCTCGCAGGACATCTCCACGATGGTGATAAGCCTCAGTGAAGCTGATCCTTTGGCCTGCTTCTTCCACGACGATCGACTCGTCCACGGAAGCGTCCGCGACCGCCGTGCCGCTCTCTTGCCGGAGGTGTCGCCACCTTCGGAAGACGTGCCAGTAGAGCAGAGATACGTTCAGGTACGCCCAGGCGCTGCTGTTGGTGAACTCGCTCGGGTACCCCAGAAGATGGGCAACGACTTCGACTTGCGATAGAGGCTGCTCTGTGAATATACGGTTCGCCACCCTCATCAGAAACTGTCGCGTCTTGTTTTTTGTACCGTCTTCGTCGCCGACGGCGCCGCCTCCAGCATCCTCCCCAGCGGCCGGCTGGCCACCTGCTGAGACAACAGGCAACAGTTCTGCGGCCGCNTTACTATATAGCTTAGACTTACTAACAGGGTAACGAAAGATATAACGGAGTCACGTCGCGATCTATTGTCTAACGTCGAATGACTCCAGTTAACACCAACGATCACCAAACGAGGTTCAAGGTTGCATCGATATCGCCATGAGTGGCACATCAGTGAATCGGTACAACCGTGTTCTTTATGATTGTGGAAGCAACCTGCCCTTGAAGGAGCAACAAGCAGCTAGAATGGTGAATCGGCGCATGTGTTTAGCCATTCTACTATACAAAATCTTCCAGCTGTCCGTCCGACAGACACGGACTATCTCGGGTTCCTCGATGAACTCCTCATCTAAGAACCGCTTCGGAGTTGAATCCGACTTGGTAGGCCGGATATCCTTGCCAAGGGATCTACATTCCAGCGTCCGCCAAGCCCCCTGAGCCCCAAAGATTAGCGAGTTACTGGAATTGCTTGGAAGAGTATTCGTAAAGAACACAGCAAGTGCTTACTGCTGCGTCAGCAAGCAGAGCTGGGCAAAGGTGCCAAGAGGCCTTTGACGTCTGCCTCTTACATGGAACAAGTGATGATTGCGTAATAAGGGAAGAAGATACGACGGTCTCGGAAAGAAGAGGGATTGAGGCATAATATATAAAGCATTGCTAGCTTGCATGTTGATACGTTAACAGACTCGCTCCAACACATCATCCGCTGGATCAAGACCATAATATCAAATAAATATTTCTAACCCCATCATGCACTTCAACATCCTCCTTGCGCCGCCGCAATTGCATCCACCGCAGCCCTGCAACCTACCGAGCCTCCAAGATGGTCCCACTTGGCCGACGCAATCGTCCTCGCCATCAACGGGCCCAGCGATGGCAACCACACCAAGGATCGCGTCAGGGTCAAATTCGGCAAGCTCAACAACGTCTGGCTCTCCATGACCGAGCTGCAACTTGAGAGCATCACCGTCACCGCCAGTCCGGTACCCGATATCGGCGAGATCACATGCCAAATGTACAAGGATGAATTCGGCATCCAGCCTGGTAGTGCTGAGTTTACCAAGGCGGTGCCTGCTCTCATCAGCACGGATCCTGTTGACTTTGGGTGGGTGGTGTGCTATGTCAATGTTGAATCTGCCAGAAGTGGAGTTGGACTACCTGGTTTGCACTCGCAGCATTAGGGTGCAGATAGAACTACAGTTTTATATCACCCTTGTACTGGATAGCACCTGATTAACGGATCTTGATAAACGTTGTCCAGCAACTCGTGTATAATACTGGCCACGTCCCCTCTATCAATCCTACAAGCATCTAGAAACAGTTCCTTCCTCTGGGAATTCCCATGATAGGTCTAGTCAACGGCTGGAAAATATTCATCCCGCCCCTAAGTTATAGCCACAATGACTCCCGCACTCGACGCCGTCGACGACGAAGCCGCGGAAATCCTCCGCCTCTCCAACTCCACCACTCCGCTCACAACAATCTCATCCAGCTGAGACTGGCTCAATCCTGGCTTATGAATCTCCATCCCTCCGCCCTGGCGCCCAGAGTTATCCGGACCCTTGTCGAGTCTAAACGTGGCGATCTTGCTCCCCTGGCTCTCGAGGACGAGATTCCCCTTTCCTGACCAGAAGCTCTCGCTGTCCTTCCTCCACACCAGGAATCCCTGGCCCGTGGAACTCGGAAACTCTTTTTTAAAGTTGACGTATGCGCTGCCGATGCTCATGTCTACTTTGCTCGCGAGGGAGTGAAATTGAGCACTGCCGCACTGAGGTCCGTTTTCGCCACGGGAGACGTGGAGGGTTCCACGGCCGGAGTCCTTGAAGGAGAAGTTGAATGAATACAGGACTTGGTTGTGTGTATCCACCATTGTGAAGAACCGAGGTCCAGACTGCCTAAAGGATAGATTCTGGGGTTTCGGTGCCTGATTCTGGGGAAATGGAGGTTGTTGCTGTGCTGGAAATCCGTAAGGTTGAGGCTGTCCATACGGCCCTGGGGGGGGGGGCTGATAGTTTTGCTGCGGATATCCACTTGTATTCGGGGGGTATTGATACCCGGGCCATTGCTGTGGAGGTTGGCCTTGAAACTGCTGATGCTGGAGATATGGATTGGTGCCGTTTTGGGGTGGCCATTGTTGCTGATATGGTTGACCCTGGTATGGTTGGCCATAATACGGCTGGGCCTCAGGCGGTTGGTTATACGGCGGGGGAGGAAACCCGTTGTTTTGAGGCGCCCCAGGATCGTATGGGTTGGGCGAATGCGAGGGGCCTGAAAGGAGGCCCTTCTGCTGCTCGACAGGGCCCGACATGATGGGAATACAAGAACTCGATAAAGTACTGGAAGGTGGATGGAACGAGAGAGTTGTCACGTCTGGTGAAATTTAATCTCTCTTATAAAGAACAACTCCCAGAGACCCATTCATTCAGCCACCAGATTAGCTCCATGCACGAAAGACGGCAGCGCGCGATGTTTCCTCTTTGGGTTGGTGAGGTCCTCAGCCCTGAAAGTGGGCCATCCTCACGATCCTCTCTGTGCGTTCTTACTGGTTTACAGAGTCTTGGCTCAGCAAATCAGGTCTTTGTGTTTTGATAGACTCTGGATGTTTATTTTTTGAAAGCCTACTGTAAGCTGACCTGCCAACATTCGATAGCTGTTCAGCTGCTTGGCATCCTCGGCCACGTCTGGACATGTTGATATGCCCCTGTTGAAACGACACGTTCGAGCCTCGAATCATTGATGTCAACAGCAGTGTTAAGGAAGCTGTTTCTACTCAGACATCTCACGCCTTCCACTTCCATTCCCAGTCCCCACCCGGAACCACCATCGTGTCAACTCTCACCACCGCCGCAGCAACAGCCGCCACCGACATCAACACCCCTACCATCACCGCCATAGACATGTAGCTATCCGGGTCCTTACTCAGCTCGCCGTGCCCCTGAACAAGCACACCAGCGACAGGAGTGCCGACAAGAATCCCCACCCCCTGAAGCATGTACATGATGCCCGCTATCCTCGGCAGCTCAAGGACACCAAACAGCTCGATGAGTGCCACGGGGAACAGCTGACATATGCGCTGGCAAACAGGCCGTACAAAACCGTGAAGCTAACAAAGAGGCTCCTGGCCGTGGCCTCGTCGGCGGTTGCCACCACCGTACTCGGAAGCCAGAGGCCCAGACTGACGACCGCGCCGAGAACAGCCGCCAGGAGAAACGAGTTGAATCTCCCAGTCCGATCTGCAGTAAACCCGACAGCTATCTTGCCCACTGCATTACAGGCATTTCTCACAGCCGCGAGGTTCGCACCGTCACTGTCGCTGTATCCCAGTGTCTTTGCGTACACCACCGTGAAGAAGACAGGCGTGTAGTAAGCCGCGCTCTGGAACACCGTGTTGGCAGTCTGCGCGACAAACTTTCGCTGCTTCATTGTCTGCCAGCCGGGATGGAGGATGCGGAAGAGCGCCGTAGCAGGAGAGAGGGCCTGGTTCTGGGCATGTAGCTGCGCCGCCATGGAAGGCTCCCAGTCGAGGACCGCCCCTGAAAGGCAGATGAGGACGGTCGCCAGACATCCCATCAGGCGAAGGGTGTTTCGAAAGCCCATGCTGTCGACACAGGCAGAAGTAGCCGGAGCCCAGACGAGACCACCGATTCCCGTGCCAGACGAGACTATACCCATTGCTAAGCCTCTATGCGTGGTAAACCATGTGGGGGCCACAGTCGTGGACGGCACGAATGAGAGGCCCCTAGCAAATCCGAGGAGCACCCCCTGAGCGAGCTGAAAGTGCCAGAGCGCCTTTCCAAAGCTAGCGAGGACATGGGTGAGTCCGAAGAGCACACCCCCGGCACAGACGACAGCTTGGGGCTTGAAGTATTTGGCACACGCCACGACAAATGGCGCGCACATGGTCATCAGCGACGCCGAGAGGGTTCCTATAAGATCGATCTCTGCTGCTGAGGCACCGGTGAAGGTAGTGTCTGGCCGAGAAGCCATGGATTCGTACTCGGCCTGGAAGACGCCGAAGCCGAAGAGGATGCCGCTGGCGGTGAAGTTGATCATGAATGCGGCGAGAAGGATGAGAGCCCATCTCCTGTTGAGGTCAGTGCCATAAAGACAGGAAGGCCAGGTTTCTTACCATGAGTGTCTGGGATTGCTTCCGTCTAGGACGGCCAGGACAGCCATGGTTTCAGATGTC
Source organism: Fusarium nematophilum (assembly GCA_033030565.1). Classification (NCBI taxonomy): domain Eukaryota; kingdom Fungi; phylum Ascomycota; class Sordariomycetes; order Hypocreales; family Nectriaceae; genus Fusarium; species Fusarium nematophilum. The sequence continues at coordinate 49,608 of JAVIXY010000159.1, forward strand.
GGTCAGCTTTGATGCAGGCAATAGTTTGTTCTCTTCTACATCAAATTCTAAACATGAGCACCTTTTATCGACATCTGGCAGCTGTGTGAGTCAAGGTTGACTCAACCCATGGTTTCGGTTCGGGTCATTCGGATGATGGCATCACCAGCATCCAATGTTTGTAGAGCAAGAGGATCCTTGGCGTCGTGGTTCTCAAGTTGAGGAAGGACTTTGCGATCAGGCCCACAAATCAGATAAGGTCTTGGCGGTTGCATTCACCAAGTGCCGTACTGCATGCGACCTCAGCGTTACTGCCGGCAGGGAATATCCGGTCTTGCAGGGGTGGAGTAGTTGAACTGGGGACTGTCACCTTCCCTGGTTCCCATAGGTACTACTGGTGGGTGCCTGAGACAATGCGGCAAGGAAACGGGGTGTCGGTTGCGTGAGTCCGGGTGAGTCCCAAGAACCCAGCTTCGAGAGTGTTCCTCTCTTACTGCTGATGCTCATGAGAGAGTAGGCCAGTTCAGTCACACCTCGATATCATTCCACTCACGGCGAGCATCCCTCAGCTCAGTGATCATCAAGCAGACACAGTGAACATAAAACATCATTAACTTATTATCTTAATCTTAATCTTCCTTCTCCTCCGTCTCCGTCTCCTCCGTCTCCCCAGACTCCCCCGGATTATACCCCCACAACCTCTTCCTCTCGTGCCCCCACCACCTCGATATCGCCTCGGCGTCTACAGCCCACTGCGCGGCATCGCTCCCATAGCTCTTGGCCACCGCCCCCTCCAGCTCCTGTATCGACCACCTCTCCAAGGGCGCCAGCTCGAGCGGGTCGTGCTCCAGGTCCGTGAACCTATACTGGGAGCTCCCGTCCAGGGGGATCACGATCCTCCACGTCGTGTCTGCAGAAGTCATGGACAGCATCCTCGCGCCGCCGTTAATAACGCCAAAGTTCCATGCTCTTCGGCCGTTGTGGGACGCCTTGTATGGTCGGATGAGGGATTGGCCCTCGTAGTCGTGGATGAGGTCTGATGCGGCCTCGGTATCCTTGTCGTTGAGGGAGCCGGTATTAATAAGAAGGTCGAGGATGGTCGGGAGGATCGACAGCGAGGTAGCGTTGGCGTTGTACTGCACCCGTGGGATATTGGGATGCCGGAAGGTAATAGGCACACGGAAGTTGCTGACGTGCCCGTTCTCGTATGTCCCCGTCCTCTCGCTATCCTCCTTGAACGCCTGGCCGTGGTCTCCGACAAACACCACAAGCGTCTCATTCGCAATGCCGAAATCGTCAAGCGTCTGCAGAAACTCGCCCAGCCACGCATCAGTAAACCTCATCGAGTTGAGGTAATTGTTAAAGTCCTCGTGCCAGCCCATCTTGCCCTTGGTGCTAAGGTAATCAGCCGACTCGAAAGATTTCGGCACCCCCCACGGATGATGCGTCGTGCTGGTAAAATGCGAGAGGAACATGCGCTTGCCCTCGTCCTGTGCCTGTCGGATGTAGTCCTTAATATGGGACTTGAGCACCGTCTCGGCGTAGCCAAAGTAGTTGATCTCCTCGAGCTCCTCGCCCTTCTCCTTGGCGTCCTCGTCGAGACGGTCTTTTGTGACGACGTGCTTGAAGCCGATCTTTTCGTCGAACTGGTCCTGGCGGTCGTAGCCGTCTGTGATGGACTGGAAAAACGCCGGCATCCACTGCTGCTCGAGAAAGTCTCCCGAAGCTCCATCCCCCTTGAACTGGTTGAACAGGTCCAGCACCTGCGGGATGCAAGGCTGGTAGGCCTGCGTCTCGGACTCCTCGAAGCCGTCGACGGGCATGGGCCACGCACCGCAGTGGATAGCAGCCATGCTCTTGAACGAGAGCGACGCCGTCGTGAATCCCCCAACGACATTGATACCCCCGAAGCCATCCTCTGTCGTGTCGTTCCACTGCGGGATCACCACGGGGTCAAAGTCCGAGCCGTCCGTCTTCTTAAAGTTGCCTGACTTGCCCGTGATCCTCTCGGCGACGGGCGACAGCTTGTGCAACCTCGCATTGATCTCGTCCACGTCTGCCTTTCCGTGCGACTTGACGATGAGGCTGTGCATGTCGGACCCTTGCTGCAGGGGGAAGAGCTCCTCTCTGTAGCTCTCCATCATGATCAGCGCGACGTGCTTGATCTTGACACCTCCGTCGTTGAAAGCGTCCTGCAGCACGTCGATGACGTTGGAGTCGAGGTTGGAGATCTTCATGGGGTCGCTGACGGGGTTGTAGAAGGTGCCGTCGGCCTCGAAGCAGCTGTTGCTGTCGTTGTGAGCCTCTTTATCTGCAACCGGCTGAGCCCACTTTGCGAAGCCAGAGGGGATCGTGTCGGGTAGCCATTCGGGGATGAATTCTCGGTAGAGTCGGACGTGCTCGTTGTTGCTTCCGGGAGCCCACCCCTTGAAGTGCCCTTCGGGAGACTCCCACAGGTCCTCCTCGATCAGGTCCGGTAGCGGCCATTGGTTTCCGTTGAGCGCAGCCTGCTCAGAGCACATGTCGGGCTTGGCCTTGAACATCTCCATCATGGCAACGGGCAGTGTCGCCGACATCATGCCGTACGGGCGAGCGGGGCGGAACACAGTCGTCAAGCCCAGGAAAACAAGGGCAATCGCCAAAAACACCCAGGAGGCCGTTGAGCCAGACTCCCTGGGGCTGTCGCCAGAGCCATGGTCGTTCTTCTCCAGGTCGTCGTAACTGTCGTCAGAGTCAAAGGTGCTGTCAGAGTCGTAGGGGTCCGTCTTGGCAACCTGGTCGTAGTGGCGGCGTCCATATGCCTTGGGCCCTCGACACTTGTGCCAAACTTTAGCTGTGTTAGCCTTTATAAACGAAACATGACAGGTGAAACACCGTGTTACCATAAGTGATGGGTGCTCCGATCAAGACCAGCAGCGAACCCACAGCCCTGTACAGATACCACTTTGCGAACCAGGCGACGACGATCATGATCAAGCCGGCTGCGAGGACGGTGTTGAGCCCGCTCAGCAAGATCTTGAGGCCGTCCTTGTCGCCGGCGTAGGCGAGGGCGTCGGTCCATTGTACCTCGTTGCCCGTCTCATAAAAGAAGCCGATCTGGGAAGATGCAGCGCCCAGAAGGATGAAGCTGGAGGGTCAGCAACCAGGTAGCAAGAGAAGACGAAGGGGGGGGGGACACACGAAATAATGCAGCCCAGCAGGCATGCCGCGACCGAAATCACGCCCTTCCTAGGTCGCAGCACCAGCCGCGACAGAACGAGGACCAACACATCGGGAAGAAGAACGGAGGGCAGAAACAGGGCAAAGGCTCCCGGCGAAACAGTCTTGGCGTGAAGCGACAGGTGGACCAGCTTGGTGCAGGCCAGAGAAACGAAGGTTATGGAGAAACAAAAGGGGACAAAGGTGGCAAACATGGTTACTAACGAACGCTAGAATATAAAAAGAAACGAATGAGGGTCTCTCGAAGAGGACATGAAAATCGAGAAACGAATGAGCGTCTCTCGATAAGAAGAGGACATAAAAATCGAGAAGCGAGAGCAGAAGCCGTCAAGAAGGAAGACGGTGGAAAAGAGAGAGAGAAAGGAAGAGAGTAAAGCCCCCGTCCAAGAGACGGATCATGCGGGAGTGGATATTTTTACCCAATTTCACTGCCCGGCAAAGCAAAGCAACTGGTCGCGTGTGGACTTGTCAATGAATGGCTGCGCCGTAAAGTACCGAACGGCTCAAGTGCATACGGGGATGAGTGGAACCAGGCATGACATTTCAGCTAATTAACGTGTGGCGGTCGCAAGGCTCGCACTTCGTATCCGATGATCATCTCTGGGGGAAGAGGAAGCACGCCAGCAGAGAAGAAGCAATTGGTCGCGTGTGGCCCGCGTCCTCATCTGCGTGCCCCCGTATACCGCACATGAGCGACTACCAATTACGGCTGACCCTGGTCTGACCGGCGTCTGGGTTGACCAACAGGGCTGAGCCTTTAATGAGTGGCGGTCGCAGAGGCTCGTATCCAGACCCAGTTTTTGTTCCTCTCTCTTCCCAGGTTGTTGGTTCCGCGTAGCCGACGAGGCGCACCAATTTTGCGGGGGGGTGGGAGCGCCAGCGACTGCTACGGTACTGGGCCGCTCTCTGAAGCCGCTTACTCCCCTGGTCAAAGCCAGAGTTTCCGAAATTAACAGCCCGTCCCAGGCTTTGATCTGTCTGGGTACTTTTGGGCAGTCGACAATCCTTTTGGCAAGCTCCGAACTGGGCAGGATTCAGTTGGTCAGCTCGCGTGCAATATCCCCTGCAATGTACCAGTTATACGAGCCCTCATACGATCTCTACTTAACCGACCAACAGACCCTCATCCTGCGCGAGCGCGGAAAAAAAAAATCTCGCAGGCAACAAGTGGAGACATCTAAGAAAAGCTTTGCGGGTTGGGAAAAAAGTTCCTAGCCCGGACTCGCTCGGCTAAGGCTTGTCAGGGGGAAGAGACATCCTGAGCTGGGCCAATCGTACGTGTCGTGTGCCTTTGTGGTGGGCCCATAATCAGCTTAATAAAAGCCCCCTTTAACGAGCGGTGGTAGGGGGCGCCAAATGCGAATTAGAACGTAATGATGACATGTGAGGTGTTTCCCCTTTTGATGGCAGTCGGCGTCTTCTGTTTTGGGGCTTTCGAAGTGAGCACGTGCTCATTAAATACAGAGTACAACCAGGACGAGCTGATGTTGATCTGCGGCTAGTCCCCGCCTTGACTCTACCCAAGACTGAAACGTTCTTGGCAGGGACTCGCGGAGAGGAAGATGAGAGGATGCCGCTTTGGACACCAGCTTGAGTGGAACCCGACAGAGACGACGCACGAGGCCATAGCCGACTTGCAAGTTGCTGTTCTTCATTTCGTTCAACACAGTTACAACCAGATTCATGTTATCATTTCATCTTGCCATGTTAAAAATAAACCCCTCAAAACAAACATCCTTCAATCAAGGTTCATGACTGCAAGTCAAGGTTTGTTGTCATGCAGATGCAGCTTAGTTGTTGGGGTTACTCCAAGCCGTCTGGTGGCCAACGGCTCAACGCCTCCGTCTGACCAAACATTTCGCCATCAGCCAGAAACTCTGCCCGTTCAACAGCCTCTGCATCGCCGAGCGTGCATGTCATTGCCAAAGCATTGCGTTGCAGTCGGCGATCAATTTCAACTCGGGAGCAGCGTAGCAAACAAGCCGGCTGCAACATCTGATAGCCTTGGTCCGCAACCTCAACGGCCATAACCTCATATCATTATCGAAATAGCTCTCACATCATCAGGTCCCCCCTCCCCCTCCACACCCGCCACCGCCGCCACATCCTCCTCCCCCTCCACAGGAACCTCCTCCATCAGCACCGCCAGCGCATCCCCCAGCGGCCACGGATCCTCCGCAGCTACCTGCAGCGCAGCTGGCCCAATTACCAGAGCCGTCAGCGCCTCCCGAGGCAGTATACCCGGGGTCCCATGCGTAGTACATTCCCGGCGTGAAGTAGAGGGGATACACCCACGGTCCGTACACTTTTGGTTGTCAGCGTCTGGTAAATCATATTGAGACCGTCACTCACTGTAGTAACTGTATCCCCAGTGGTCGTAGTACTGCTTCTTGGGCGGCAGCTTGCGACCCTTCTTCTCCGCGCGCTTACACGCCTTCTGGTAGTTTTCCTCCATCCGCCGCTCGTGCAGGTCCCGAAGCCGGCTCTGGATCTTCTTGGCCAGATGCGTCGGCACGTCAGGGTCGGGTGCTCGGACGGCGTTGTGCGACGAGATGTGAGCCGAGTTGTCAGGCGGGCAGAGGTTTGCAGCGCCGGAATCGTAGAACTTGTCAACCACTGGGATTGTTAGCACATACAGCAAATCCAGCCTAGGAGGCATACCCTTCTCATTCTTGGAAACCTTGAAAACCATTCCTACTGACGAGATGTGCGACGCCCTCACGGATTCGCAGTACCAGCACGTACACTCCGAGTACACCTCCCCATACGTCTCCTGGTACACCTTGCTCGTCCACTCGAACCCCTCCCCGAGCTTACACTCCTCTATCTTGTCGTCGTGTCGGATGTACTTGCCCGTCACCCCAACTGTGTGCTCGTAGTACGCCCGCGGCGACAGCTGGTGCGTGTGCCACGCAAGATCGACATCCAGCGTCGGGACAGCAACCTTTGTCGGATGCTCCGCCATGATGCTCATGAAGCGCTCGTACTTGGTGCAGAGCCTCGTCATGGTCTCCCGCGCAGCAGGCGAGTGCAGCCAGTCGATCCTGCACATCTTCTCGGAGAAGATGCCCTGCCTCATGACCGCTCCGCACAGGTCGAGCGCAAAGGGGCTAAAGTTCTCCCAGTACCGCGACATCATCTTGCGGACGCACATGCGCGAGATGGGTGACACGCGCGTCCAGCGCATTGTCTTGAAGTTTGCCGTGCCCATGTAGATGGTCCGGAGAGAGACCTGGCTCATCATGACCTTGTCCTCTATCATCTTTCGCACCGTCTCCATCGTGGGTGGTGCGTTGTCTGGGAAGGGGAGCGCCAGGAGCTCCTGGATCTGGATGCGCAGGACGAGATGGATCATCCGGTTGGGGAACGTCCGGAAGTTCCACAGCTGCCATGCGGACCTCTTCCACGGCACTGGTTTTCCCGTCGAGGGCTCGAGGATCGTGCCCGGCATGGGGTGGCTCTGGGCGAGGAGGTCTCGGGAGTCGCGGCAGAACTTGGCGACGCTGAGGAGTTCCTTGGTGATGTGGGTTGAGCACTTGGTGCACTGGAATTCTAGTTTTCCGTCTCCGTAGCCGGACCCGATGAGGCCTGGTCGGTCCCAGGTTTTTGGTTTTTCATCAAGGCTGCATGTCGTCCAGGGAATTTCAAGCGGCTCGGAGCAGACTGGGCAGTTTAGGGACTTGACGAGAGAGTCTTCCACGTTGTCCCACGAGCGGCCAGTCTGAGAAACCCATCTCGCCTTGTCGTCGTCAGACACATTGTAATTAAACGATGCGTCGATTGCAGCGTTGACAAGATGCCACGGTAAGCCGCTCTGCCAGAATCTGCGGTACCCTTTCCGCAGACAATCCTCGAGGAAATTATTCGGATTCAGAAGATGGGCATGGAACACCATCAAGACATCTCAATGACGGTTAGTATAATAATGACAGCGCTCACAGGCAGCATACCTAGAGGCGGAAGCGATTGCTTCTCCCAGTAACTCGACTCATGCGTCGCCGGAAAGTAATCATAGACAATCGACTTCTCATCGTCCAAATCACTCTCCCTCAGAGCCCTCTCCCCAGTCAAGCTATTCCACCAAGCCTCGTAGCGATCCACAGCACGCGCAACAAACAGAGCCCACCGCTTCTCTCTGATCATGCTGAGCGCCCTATGCTTCTTCTTGACGTCGTCGGGCCCGTCGCCCTCGCCCGGATGCTCCTCTACCACGCCGTCGTCAGCCACGTCCATGTCCCCGTCTGCGCGGCTGTCCCAGATTCCCCACAGGCCGTCGGTGTATCCGACATCCTCCTTTAGGTTCTGGAATGCGAAGAGCAGCCTCAGATGGGCCAGGCAGGTGTCTGGGTCGGGGTTGTGAGGCGACGGGTCGATCCGGAGGTTGGCGAATAGGTCGGTGGCTTCGGCTGGAGTGGCCGAGGCGTCCACCTCTTGGTAGGACGGAGGGGCTGACATTGTGGGTGGTTGAAGCTCAAGGTTTCTATGTCAAGTCCAAAAATATTTGTGGCGTTTACATCTTACAAGCCGATGTCCAAGGCGTTGATAGTCGATACACCAACTTTGAGGCGGGGTGGTTGAGGCTTTAAATAGCACTTGTCAGAGACGCCATGTATTCTAGAACAGGCAGAAGGATAAATCCTCTGATGATCTCCCATGACCCACGGTTATCAGAGGTCGTATTTCTTCAGCCAAGCGGGCAGTGCAACTATCTCGGTTGTGCATGGCGTCATATGATCTGAGAGGAGGGATTGAAAAGTCCCTGGCATAGGGTGGAGACGAGGCAGATCCCGAGGCTCACAAGTCTGGGCACGTCAAAAACACCACACAATGGCACGCGGGTATGCACAATGGCCGTCTTCTAGAAACTGGGAATCATACTTTATCAAAGGTGCCGAGCATCCGAAACCAACAAGGGTTATCGCCGACACCACGATCGTCTCTGATCCGATCCAATTGGCTCCCCCAGAAAGCTAAGCCACCGCCCGGCTACGCCAGATCTCGGTGGCTGAGTGCTTGACATCGGATCGTCGTCCGTCCAGCCGTCTACCCGAGGGTTCTAGAACGAGAATCCAGATCTTTCCCCATACCTTGGTTCGATATTGAAGGGACCTCGGGCGTGGCGGTGAGGTTTTTCTTGGCAGGTAGTAGAATTTCTGTGCCGCGTGGCTGCACGGGAATCGACGCATTCGTCCTGGTCATTGTGGCTGTGATGGATTTCTAATGATGAGTTCATGACCTACGGTGACAGCTCACAAGATACAGAGGCATTTTAGTGTCAGGTCTATACTTTCCCCGCCAACCAGCCCCGTTTTGGAAGCTCGGGCAATAGATGCTTGGAAATCCACAGAAGCTGAAGAGACGGACTCCTCGCCCGGCGAGTAGACATCGACACAGATACCCTATAGTCGACAGCCGGAGTCCATTCGTGGCACAAGTAAGCGTTTAAACAACTTGGATATATACTCTATGCATTAGGGGATCAGAGTGACCCTATAAGCAACAGAGCAAGAACACCAAGTGGAGACCATCGTACCCAATGCCTCGCAGCCCAGCAACAGTAGGGGTAATAGACGCATGGTGAGAAGCATCTTTAATCCTCAACAAGCCCAGTTCCAAATAAATATGATTCCTCTTTACCCGCTGCAGAAGGGTGAAATCCCTGCTGCCTCCGTCGCTATTAGAGCCTTGGATTTTAGTTAGATAGTAATTATAATTAGTATATAATCTATCCTTATACTACACCAGTAAAACAGTCTTAATATCCTTGGCAAGATCCGAACCTACTTGATGCTCGTCCGGGAACAACGCCTCGTCCTGAATCTCATCACTTTGCTGGCCTTTGAAAACATCTGAGCACGGTATACTCCGCTAATTGACGATCTGAGCGCATCCCAATTCGGAAATGCCTCCTGAGCAGGCCCCAAGTGTGATATGTCTGCCCCATCGGCGAATCCGGGTCAGAGTAGAGCCCAGCAGCGGCCATTCGCGTCTGCAGCTCTCTCTCCCAGGCTCCGAGAAGTATGTCAGCCGTGAATTTTGATGGGCGGGAACTCGCTCCCAAAGCAGTCTGCTACCAGGGCTCTCCAGAGAACCTCCAGTCGAGGCTGGCGCGCTACCGTTCCCTCCTCCTCGACGAGGGCTTCGTGGCAGAGTTCCTTGTTCGGAACCAAGTCGCTGGCCTCGAGGTACAACCTCAGAGAGGGCGTCATGTAAGGAATCCAAACACTCGAATGCTCTGGAAGAGCGTGGACGAGGCTGAGAAGTGAGCGCTGGCCATCACCGACGCCAAGGTTGGCGAGCCCGGGAGCAGCGTCCCAACCTGGCCCAACTCCTCAGCCAGAACGAGGAAGGCATAGATCTTGTCTCTCGGATTGGTCTTTTAGCTAAATACTATATATCATCTCATCTCCTCTAATTATCTTAAGAGCATAGCGGCAAGAATTGATATCCTGCTCAGGAGCGTGGAAGATGCCGTCTCTAATATACCGACTACCTTTCCAATTAGAGAGAGTGTGCCAAGGCTATAGCTAGGTTGCGCGTATATTGAGAACTACGCTTTCGTCATGCGATCGGGTCCAAGAGCATGCCTTAGCCAGCACGATGCTACCGGCAACCGAACATGAATGTGACACCAATGCCTGACAGGCAGCTTGACACCCCCATATGAGGACGATTAAATAAATTAATTAGATGGCGGCTGCTCCTTGCGGCCAAACTTTGCCAACGAGGTTGCGATCTGGCTTAGTTATGGTCTTCCTGTTGCCTGGAAGAGTAGTCCGAACAAATCGGGGTATCATTCATTAAGTGGCATCACTCCGCGTGGTTGACCCATGTCTGAGAGATGGTGTCCCAGAATGGTAGCGATCTTACTGTTATCGTCGAGTTTGATTCCTCGACAAGTTGAAAAACAATGCCATACTGCCGTATTCAATCCTCAATGGCTGACATCCCGGCCGTCTGTGATGAGGCCTGCCAAATAATTGCCGATGCTACCCACCTGCAGCTCATTGACACGTTGAATGGCAGGCTCCTCTATGCTCAATATCATCTGCACAGCCTCATTAGATGTCTAATCTGATGGTGGTATCCTCTCACCTTGACGTCCAGGGATAGACTGGATCTTCACTGGAAAGTGCACTTTTAGGCATCAACGCAACAGCCCTGAAAACAATCGAGGTATTTCTCCAGCTCCCTTGTTCTTAACTAACTTCTGTCCCCTTTCCCTCCACGACGCTTCCAGTTCCCGACTCTACTAAACCATACAGATTCGCTTCACCCATCAGCCTAGACATATAATGCTTCCAAGATTCGCCATTGTGAGCCCTCAACCCACATTATATCACTCCCAATTTCCTCTAACATTTACAAGGCCATCATGCTCTCGGCCAACATGGCCCTCGCCGGAAGCGACCCGAGCCAAGTCGAACACGTCTACCGATGCCAAGGCAACCACGCAGGCACAGGCCAAGAGTGGTACAACACATGCAAGCACTACTACAACTGCGGCTGCGACGAGCTGGGCTTCGTGGTATGTCAGCCCGGGCCGAGGGCTGGACTGGTCCACGAGGAGTGTGGACAGCAGCGCTATGAGCCGACGCTGTGTGGGTGCACTGCTGTCGCCCGACGGAGCGCCACTTCGAGTGCGGCTGTGGAGGGGGTTGTAGAGGCAACATTGGCGTATGGAGGAATAACTGAATGCACTCCGAGACTGTACCGTTTCGAGTCTCATTGAGTTGGTGTAGGCAGTTGGTTCAGAGCAAGGCAGAACCAGTTGTGGAGCGTCTAGTAGCATTGATCACGGGTATTCATCTACGTCTTTGGACCGAGTTGACTTTTAAATGTGTACTTGAACCGATCCTCCCGTCCTTCTTCACTCCCTCCGGTGGATGACGCAGCGCCCTTAGGAGCATTAACTGACTTCTGCCCAAGGGAATTGTCGAGTTCATCCCGTTCATATTGTCTGCCGCGTATCTTAGCCATGGCCAACTCCACTCCCTAATACGTGATAATGTGAGTCATTTTTTGCTCTGGGATGAAATCCCGACCGTTGCCTCGTGGTGATAGCCCTCACGCAGTCACCCAGCTTGTAAATCATGAGCTAGGAACGTTTACCTCTCTTGCGGGAATTGGCATCAAGGAGGCCCAAGTCCATTCAATAACGTCGCTCTGTAACCTACTGATCTTCATGTCGTACGGAACACATACAACCGAGCCTTTCATTGGTTCTACCCACACCGAATATCTCCATGTTGGACAAGGAAATCCCCAAGATGAGACACCAGATAGAGTAGCCTGGGGGAGTTCTATATTTGAGGCGAAAATTGCCCTCTGGTCATGTCCGCCTGTGTCCCTTCTCGTGAAACCGAATGCTGCCCGTCATACCCTCCCCTCCGATAGTCTCGTAGAATGGCGACAGGAGTCAACATCCTATCCAGGAGCTGCAGTGTAGCATCTTTGTGCTGACTATTTTCCCACCCGCTACTTCAATGAATTACGCAAGGCATTAGCCTTATGGATCGACCGATCGTTGATCTCTACGTACTTGTTTCAGAACATTTGTACTCTATACTCAAGTGCACCTGTTCTCTGCTCATGGTTTGAGTGCAAGCTGCTACCCACGATCAATACAATTGACCTCAACAATAACCTGCCTGTCTGCACCTACAAGACACTCAGGCTGAAACAGAACAACCCGTGACATAATGTGTGTTCGCCTGCTTGAACCTACAGCGTCGGCAGTCGATAAGCTCAACACCTGCTTGCCGATCTACAGTCGCACACAAACGCCACTGATGCTCGGCAGCGCACAAAGCACACCCAATTGCTACACAAGCGACGTCATCCTTGTCTAATTCTCGGATCGGCCGCTTGGCTCTCATCTGTACAAGGGCAATCCACCACTATCCTTAGTTTGGTGCCATCGTGCGCTGAGGTGGACCAGGATGCACATGAGCCAATAGCCTTTCGTCAAGCCAAAGGATTTATAACCTTGGCGGTATCGTCTGCTGACATGCCAGATGCGCTGATGCGCTTACGCTGGGAGAAGACATAACCTGAGCGCAACATCACCACCCTTTCCAGTATCCAGAGTGGGAAGACAGCTATGGCAGGTGTTCCGTCAAGCAAAGGCTGCAGGCAATGCCTGCGGCAGAAGAAAAAGGTGCGTCCATCCCTGTCCTCCATGCACCTGATTAACGCTATCCAGTGCGACCAACTCAAGCCATCCTGCTCGAGATGTGCAAGGCTCAAGATCCCCTGCGTGGGCGCAGGCCAGCAGAGATACAGATTCAAGACTGTGACTTTTAAAAACTCCTCTTACCGGGATGAGACTCCCGCCCAACAACCGGATGAATCGCCACCTACCACAATTTCACCTCTGCTGAGAAACACCTCCCACCTCGCGAGCAGGTTCATCTTGGCGCTCGAGTTACCGGATCTGAGGTACAGCCTCGGCTGCTATGGAGACTTCTTCGAGCACATCCCTAGGCGCCTCGGCGAGAACGACGCCCTTGACGCGTCGGTAAAGGCCCTGGTCAGCGCGTTCCCCTACCACTACACGGGCCGGATCCCGCCCGACGCGTTGGCCAACTACATCCATGCCTTGAAGGCACTGAGACTGTCACTTGGCCGCGATAATAAGAATCTGGCCCCCGAGACTCTGTCTGCCATCTACATCATAATGATCTGTCAGGTGATGATTGCCATACATCCTTGGCGGATAAGACCTAACGTGCCTTAGGGATGGATCGGACGGTCTGATGACCATGTCAAAAGCCACGGAGAAATCCTCGCGCGTCTTACTAGTTCTGCAATCGTGCAGAACTCTCGGGATGCGTTCGAGATACGTCTGCTCGAGACTCTGTTTGTACCTCTGGTGAGTTGCGCTTCTTTCGCCATCAATCACGGCCATACTTATTGTAACTCAGGCCCTCGAGGCTATGGTCAACCCAGCCATCTCCATGGACTCCTGGTATATGCTAATCGACTCCTGCCTCCCTCTCAAATCACCCGACAAGCATGAAGGGATCCGTGTTCCAAGCCTCGAGGCGCAAAAGCTAGTTCGAATGCCAGTATTCTTTCACAACCCTGTACTTCACCTTGCAGATATCGAACGCACCTATCACGAAATGTGCGCCGACCAACCAAAGATCCGTCAGTATCTAGTTGATCTTGATCGGGAAGCCTCTGGCCTCACCCTGAATGACCCAGCTCGTGCCAACAGCGCAAAACTCTCTCACAAATTCCAGGTTGTTTACAGCGTTCTTCTAACCATAGCGACCGCCTTGAACAGTCTCCTTCGAACACTAAATCCAGATGATACTGCGTTGCTTGAGGAAGCAGCCGTGTTGACTGACGACTTTATTGTGCTGGCGCACCATGCCTCGCGGTATCGACCGCTCGGTGCTAGCTATATACCGCCTTGTCTGGCAGCTGTGGTGAGTGTACCTATGCCCTGGCAGTCTATTTAGATCAGGCTTCTACATCAAGCCCTCAATGATATCCACGCCTGCGTAGAAGAAACACTAACAAGGACCAGTGGGCCACAACAGATGCCTTGACGGAGCAACAGGTTGAATTAGAGCGGCTAATGACCGAATACCAGCCAGACTTTCCTCAGATCAAGTGGATGGAGCAAGCCGTCTGGCTCAAGTCGTCACACAACGCTCTGCTGGGCCAGCTCACTTCCCCAGCCCCCAGCGAAGCGAGCTGGGATGGTCTCGAAATGCTAAACATGTCGATGGTCCATTGCAAGGCGGCTTTTGGTCCGAGTGGCAGCTATCTGTTTCTGTGAATTAATTGATCTGCGAGGTACCTGACTTGAGAAGAGATTGAATGGAAGTCGGGTATATACAAGTTTCCCAGTTCGTGCAGGCTGCTGCAGCGGAAAGAATCAGGATGGTAGTTCCTATTCCACGTTAAACCGAGGTCTTTTAGTGCGGAATATCTGAGCTTTGATCCGCTTGCCCATCCAGTTGAAGCCTTGAGAGTTTGTGTAAGGCCGTCAGTGAGGCTTGATTATGATGTCTTGGGTGGTACTAAATATTCTGCCTTCACTGGTATTAGTCATCAAGTATGAGTGGGAAAAATTAAGTCTCAGTCACTTGTGGGATTGACTATTTTTTTCTCACAAACCCCATTGTAACTACCAACAACCACATCAACCAAAGCTTGACGAGCCAACATGTCGGCCCATAATACCACCAGCAGTCCTGACTCAACCAAACCAACCCTTCCGGCCAACGTCTGTATCTTTTCGCCGACAAAGACCTCGGCAGTCAACGCTCTGCTGGGCGGGCGTATCTTCACACGGCTTGTAGCAAGCGCACGCACTAAACCAGCACAGCTTGCAGCGGCCATCAAGGCATACCCGGTGGTCGACGAGAGTTTCTGTCTCATCCACGGCAACGTCGTGCTTATCTTCGATGGAGGTGAAGGAGACAAGCAGGGTGACCAACTGGAGGACGTGCACCACGAGCATTTCCGGATCGTCTGTCTGGCTCTCAAGGAACATGACATCGGCCTGGACGTGGCTGGATGTATACACGATGCCACTGATGTTCTCGGGGCTGGTTTCCAGCTTGACAAGTTGAATGATGGAGCCGTATTGGTTATCGACCTGGTGGAGGTGGAAGAGGACAGTGATGACGACGAAGATTCAGTCGCTTGAGGAAAAGAGCACCGTAAAAAAGAGTTAAAGGAGCCAAGAAATCAAAGAGGTTGCAAATTAGGGTTGCTCTGCCTAAGAGTTATGGCCGTGGTATCTGAGCCAGCTACCAGAAACTCCACCGCTGACAACCGTGATGGCGTCCGGCACATCGACCAGACTGTTCAACACTACAGATTGTCCAGTAGCCGTATCCTCTTTGACAGATGCGCGGCAACCTGTCAACAGCTACTTCTGCAAACTGTGTCACCATTGCGCATGATTAGCTCGAATAAATTGCCAAGTATATATTACTCATTTTAAAATCACCGGCAAATATTCCAAAATCCCAAGGTTCAACCATTGCCGTTGGGAGAATCACTAGAACCAGTGTTTCCCTCAGTGCACCTCAACAGACTCCTCCACATTCAAGTCCACATGAGCATCCAGCAAAGAGCCCACCCCAACCCGAACATACGCGCCAGGCTGCCCACCCGACAATGGCGCAACAACCAACGCATAGTTGACCGCACTCCTCCCAGACATGTTGGCCTTTCCCCTCCCAATGATAATGCACCGCAGCGCATCAAACTCATGCTCCTTGCCCTCCAAATCGAATATTATGCTCTCCATAATCTCTGAGCGTTCCTGGTCCGAAGCCAGCCTCCTCGCCTTCTTAGACTTGAGTATAGGACTTGGATTATTCCCATTAGCTTCCCAAAACCTCCTATCCTTGTCGCCGTCCTCCATCTCAAAAGGGCTGTCATAGTCCTTGGTCCAGTCGACCTTGTTAAACGGCGCTTCGAGATACGTCACACTCCCCTCGTACGTCATCCACGACCAAGACGGCACGTTTCTATCCGGCGGGTAATCAATCCTAGTCAAGGAACCCCCGTCTGGCCTCACCCACAAGAGGCTGCGCGCGAGGTACAGCTCAAAGATGCCGTACCCGCCCCTCGTCTTGAACGCCGCCATGAGCCTCTTCTCCAGACCTGATATGGCGACGCACCGGTCCGCGGGCCGAGAGAAGTTGAGGCCAGAGTACATCCTGAAGAGGTTCTGAAAGAGGACGATCCTCCCGCCCTTGTAGTATGGCAGGATGGAATTGGGGAAGTCAGAGTCACCCAGGAAAGCCGCCTTTTTACTAGAAGTGGGGAATTAGCAAATAGGAGACTGACGGTTTGAGAGAATGGACGAACTTGGCCAACTTCATCAAGCTCTCGCAATGCACTCCTCTCCCACACTCCAAGTATAGCTGCGTAGAGGTAAAGTGAATTGAGCGCCTGGCAAGCGCCCTCTCCTGCAGAACCCAGCCACGTCTATTCAAGACAGCCTCCTCCACGTCTCGCTGGAAATTGTCGATGAACCTGCACACATAGCGTATAGTCCCAGACGACGGCGACTTCATCGTCACCCAAGTCCGCTGCTGCCGAGGCGTCTTCAAAAACCCCTCGGCGGATGAAGCTGCCGAGCTAGCCGCGAGCACGCACACCGCGTTACTGAAGACCTGCTGCATCCGGGCAGCTTCGTGGTCCCAGTCGTCCTTGTCATCCTGGATAATGCACAGGGAGTCTATCCACAAATATCTAACATTCAGGCCACGCGTCACTGTCACGGCGTCCTGGAAGCTGCGAGGCAGGAGGCCAAAGTCGATTCCCCCGCGGAGACTGCCAATGTTGTCGTTCAGAGCTCGGAACATGGGACCCTGGCCCCAGCAGTGGCTGAGGGCGATATATTCTCGCGATTCCATAGCCTCGCAGTTGATCAGCTTGAGCTTGGGGTTCTCCTTGTCTCCGACGTCGATGACACGGGTAGGACGCTCGGTGGGGAGGATTTCCACGTCCAGGTCTTTGCGGATAGCGACGGCCCGGCTGTTGGGCGTCATGTGGCCATGCTTGTGCGTCTCTCTACACACCCGCAGCCATTCGTTCATCAGGGCAAATTGGGCAGGGCTGCCAGGTTCTGGCAGCAGGGGGGAGCCAATCTGGGCACCCAGGCTGGAAAAGACTTGATCTGCGAGAACTATAGTCAGCATCTGGCCAGAAGAGATACCCAGAAGAAAAATACCCGGGTCTGAGTAGACGGAGAGGATCGTTCGGCCACTCGGCTGGACTCGAAGCGTCGACTCGACCCGCCGACACACAAACATGTCGCTCTCTACCATTCCCAACTCTGCTGCAGCTTGAGAGAACAAGGCGCAGAGCTCGCATTCTTTGGATCTAGCACTGATGTTCTTGAGCAGATCGCCCATCTCGAAGCCTCCCTGTGAAATGTCAAGGCCGGCGCACGTCTGGCACAGCTTCGATGGAACGTGAGGGGGATGGGGCGACGACCAGTCATCTCTCTCAAATAGGGTCCTAGCAAATTCGTTGTCAGGTTGAGAATGCCAAACGTCGTTCAGTCTCATGATTTGCTAAATATCCGTCAGAATGGGCAGAGAGCATCGGGAGGAGGCAACTCACTGGCTAATTGAGAGGTCAGCAACAGCAAGTACGTTAGAATCATCACAACTGTTGCTGACCATCTGGATGTTGAATTGTCAGTGTTCGAATTCGCCACGGGCATTCTCATTAGTACTCACGTTCTTTACGCAGAAACTCGTGTTAGTACATGCAACTTCTAATACAACGCCGCTCATGGTATTCAACTCACGTACTATCACAAGCATCCTGTTAGCGCATCCCCACAGGCCGAGCGGGATAGGTAGACTCACTTCTTGAGCGATCCGAGTGGTGGTTGGGATCATCGTGACATCTTCCGGGGCAGCATCCTCTGCTTCGTGAACCGTGATTGGGATCTGCTTGTTGTCCTCCTCGTGATGCGGAGCAAGTTCCTGCGGTTTTGGTAGCGGTGCTGGTGCTCGTCCACGGTCTTCCGGCACAGCCAAAGTCGCCCCCGATTGCTTCGTGGATGGCATAGACCGGGTGCTGATCTTGGGCCAGATCTCGCGGTTCAGGAGATACCCGTCATCCTTGCCTGCCCTGTCGCAGATCTTTTTGAAGATTCCGTGAGCTTCGACGCTTCCACCGCGATCATTCTCATCCGGGACCAGCATCTTGGACGTGACTAGGTCAAGCAGACTCGCAAGGGCCGTCTCGGGGCCTTTGAGGTCTTCGGAGAGGCGGTCAAGCCAGGGCTGCACCTTGGAGTGTATCACAAACACGGAATCCCTCTCCTCCCAGAAATGATCAAAGCCCGTGCTGTGAAACTCCTGCAGCTGCTTGTTGCCGTAGAGTATCCAGATGAGAAACTCGACAAACACGCACCCCAGAGCCCACACGTCAAACACCCGCGGGATGACCTTGGCATGGATGAACTCGGGCGACACGTACCGTATTGTCCCTGTCATGGTGTTCGTGATCTGCTTGTGGTCCTTGCGCTGCTGCGTGAGTTCGTGGTGGAACTTGGCAAGTCCCACGTCGGCGATCCGCAGGGTGCCTTTGTACCCGCCCTCGTGGAACAGCAGGATATTCTCGGGCTTGACATCCCCATGGCGACGCTGCTTCTCATGCAGGATACTCAAGGCGTGGACGAGGCCGCACGCCTGGCGGAGCACCCACGCCATCATCTCGGAGTCCTTGAGCGGACGAGTCGCCTCTGTGGCCCAAAACTCCCGCAGGTTGCCGCCTTCGGCCCAGGGGAACAGAAAGCATCCGTTCTCCTCGCCGTGATATCTATACGATGCGATGGGCATAATCAGGTGGGGGTGTTTGATCTCTCGAATGACGCCCAGAGTCTCCTCTTCTTGTTTGAAGTAGTGGCCCAGCTGAGGCTTGATAACTTTTAACGCAACTCGTCTGCTCTTTCCTTGTTTCTTGCTTTCTGTTAGCCTTTCCAGGGCACAGTATTTAATCATGTGGACAAGATGGGCGTGTCATACCTCATCGAGAACTTTCTGGTGTGCTGGATGAAGTTCCACCTCATACACCGAACCGGAGAGACCAACATTGTGGCTAGACTCCATGCTAATGATGGGCAGAGGGCATCGTTTGTAAAGCTGGTACGCGAACTTTTCCTTTGTAAAGACCGGAGCCAGAAACAGCCACTGCCTGTCGAGAAACTCGCAGCGCTTCTTTAGATCCCAAGTCACGAGCGGTGTCCAATCCAGCTGAGGGCTTGCATCCGGATTCAGGGATCGCGGGGGGTTCGAGCTTTTAGCAGGAAAGTCGATCGGCAGATGGTCATCGCAGATGCCGCATCGGAACAGCTCCGCTATGAAGTCCGTGTAGCCGCAGTATGCGAGCGCGAGGAAGACCTTGATGGCGGGCTTGTTGAGCACGTAGTCGACGAGGGACTCCAGCGGGACACCCCCTGCACTGCCCCTGAGCTCCGGCTCAACAACGTCTCGACGGGCCAGGGCCTCAATGGCATCTGCCGGAACGAAATCCCTCTCATCCGTACTCTGCTCGACCCTCTCGGAGATTTTGTTGTAGAGGTCGGGCGGGGTCTCATCCGGAGTGGGCGACTGGTTCGCCAGAGCCGATGACGGAGTTGGCTCGTTGGGCGCGTCCACCCGAGGCTGCACGGGACGTTCCTGGGGAGCGTTTGGAACTTTTGAAACTTGCAGGACTTTGGAAACCCCTACCGAGGCCTGTGCCACAGAGGCATTCGACTCGGAGGCTGCCACTTCAGGCTGGGTCGATTGTTTGCCGGTAACATCATGGACCATGCCCTTTGTGATCCGGTCGTTGAACCCGACATTCGTGTTACCAGACGCCGGCAAGTGGCTCCCCAGATCCGACCCGTTGTCCGTGTCTCGCGAATCTAAGCGATTGACAAGTTGAGCGGGAGGTTCAACCAAAAGGCCGGGAACCCCTGTCGGAGCATGTGCTACGCTACCCTTGGACTCGGATTTTGTCGCCTCAGATTGGCTCGTTTCAGTAGTTCCATTGTCCTCCGGCTTCGACGACTCTTGGAATTTGCCCATCGGAGGACGGGAACTTGACGCTGGATCTTGCAGTTGTGCTGCCGGACGTGGAGATCTAGGACTCCCAGAGGCGTTGTCCTTTGTGCAAGGGTCAGCCTACAAATGGAAACTGTACACGAGACACGGATGCACGTACAGAACTGTGGCCAGAGTCCCTCAAAATACGAAACCAGTCACAACAGGTCATGGCGGGGGGGGGGGAGACCAATAGGGAAAACCAGTGCGCAGACTCGGGAGAAAATGACGCTCGGAATGGGGGGAGGGGGCGAGAGGCGGATTTTGCCCCCTCGACCCCGAGTCTGCCTTGGCTGCTCTTTTATTTTTCCACATTCTCAAATTGTCAAAATCAGGCTGCCGGGGGCGTTCTCCAGTTCGAGCGGCAAGAACATGACGTGCCGCCAATGGCACGGGGAACCGGTGCCGCTGAAGAACCATTGCATGCAGCCATTGGAACCGATGCAACCACTAGGGTCCAGCTGGCAGGGGGTCTTACCAAGCCACTGCCTTGGTAACTGCGCAGCACTGGGCGACATGGGACGCCAGCCTGATGTGATTTCTGGTCACAAGGGACAGCTTGGCGCATGCAGCTAGGGTGGTTTCGTTGGCAGATGTGCAGGTACTCGATGCAGCGATCATTGTTGGTGTTGGTTGGAAAACGCCATTTGCCCATTGTCGGTAGATATCGGGCGTTGTGTCAGGGTACCATGCAGGCTCAGATTAAGGAAATGTATCTTTGATTCTTTCGGTTGTTTATGAGTCTGGGGTAGGCCAGGGGCGGCTTTGCTGCCTCTCGGTGGAAGATGAATGAAGCAATTCGCGACAAGTTAACCCATGGATGGTTTCAAGGCCGCGCAGTTCCATGTCCCAGTATGCGAGCGTGCCACGCAATCCACTCGAAACCATATCAGTTTCATTAGAGATTCAGCACGTTTATCAGCTTGACAATGCACTCGAGACCATACCCTGTTCCAGTTTCGCCAGGATGCGCGTATTTCTGGAAATGAAGCCAGCTGCTTCGACCAGCAAGATAGAGGGTTGAGAACACTCTGATTGAAATGCGTCTCGACGAGAAACAGATACTCTGAAATCACCCATCTCTTATATACAGTCCTCCCGCCACTAAAATCAATAACAGCCGCTCATATCCAATTATATACCCTAACCAGCACATATTGATGTCCGCTTCCAATCCTAGACTTCTAGATACGACATGTGGTAGACTCGTCTGCATGACAAATCACGCAAATCTAAAAAGTCTACTGTCCGTCTGGTATAGCGATCGATCGCTGAAGCCCGTGTCATGCAGCCGCTGTTTCCGTTGGAGAGGCCAGCCTCGTGTCGACGTGGACGTGGTGGATGTTGTGCTTCATCTCTATGCTGAAGCGTCCTCTTGGCAGTAGCTTCTCCAGCCTCTGCACCAGCTGTTGTGTCGTGATGAGTTTGGAATGCACCTCAAAGTCGAAGACCTGGCCGTCTGGTGATTCTGGTCTGGTTGTGCTCACGGTAGGTTTCTGCATTCTTTGTGTGTTTGGGCGTCTGATGTTGTTGCTGGCAAACTTGCTTTGTTGATGTAGTCTTGACTAATTGGCAAAAGAAACGAGGTCGAATGTTCGATTTCGCTGCCAGAAGGCTCCCTAGTATGATGTGAGAAAACGTCAGTGGGAGAGAACGGACGAGCGCATTGCCCCGATATATCAAGCCCGCCGTCGGTCCCGAGAGCCCTGTCCGCCTAATCCTGCCTCGGCCTGCAGCCATTGGCCCACTTCCTCCTCAAAATGTATTAAAGGACGGAGTAGCCCCCCGCCGTCTCTTTCATGACGCAGCCCACAAGGCACCTATCTACCGCTGCCCTTTGGTCATTGCGACGAGACAACAGCCCCGGGTGGCGTTGTCTCGTCACCGTACACGAGGCCAAGGTCGGAGGCCTGACAAGGATCAGCTGGCCAGCCCCCACTATGTCAGGTCGCAAATGCGTCGAGTAATATTCAGCCCCCAACAAACCCCAATAAGAAGAGGCAACTAAGAATATCGCCTCGGCGGTGGCTCAGACTCAGCCTCTTTAGCAAAGGGTTGCCATAGGGTTACACTCGAGGGCGGTCCGGCCCTTCGGCCTTGCAGTAGCCCTGTCAAAATCCTAGCCGCTGGTTCCAAGACATGCATCACAAGAACGAGCCCGGCGCTTGGGATTCTCACAATGTATCTAACAAGGCTGCGGAATGGGATGAACGATAGAGACTCGGCTCGGTTATAAGGCTTTCTAGACGCGAACCATGGTGTTTGGAAATCATTCCTTTGTTGTTGTACCAAAGGAACTCCGTTGCCTTGGGCACTCCAGACGGCACGCATATTCCAATCCAGTCTCTTTTCCCAACAAGGCTTCTGCAGTGTATTTTTGAGTAAGCTGCGGTGCTTGCTGCGCGCCTCAGATCATCCTGCGTGGCTGCTTCATGCCAAGGCGGAGAGAGCTGTCTCTCCTACGAACACGTGGTGATGGCACGAGAGAGCAATGCCCAACTCTTCCCTCCGGACCACTCAGCACATCATGGGGCGAATGACTCATCCAATGGTCCTCCGTCCAAGTACAACGGAGAGTCTAGTCGGAAGGGCCTCGAGGACGAGCTGAAGTCATTGGAGAGCCACGGTGCGCAAGGCATCACCGAGGCTTCGTTTCGAGACAACGAATTCCAGCCCCCGACCTCTTCTCAGACGCCACGTATAGAGCTCCCCGCACCTGGAGACCCTCAGAGAAACTGCGTCAGGCCCAGCAGCCAGCATACCGGCCATCCGGTCGGCAACTTGGGCCTCCAGGTACCGCCACCTGGCAGTGCATCCGAGTCAGGCCGGTCGGGACGCTCAGACTGGACTCAGTTGAGCTTCCACAGCATCAAGAAAGTGAAAGACAGGGGAGCTGAAGCCCATATCACGTGGGAGCAGTCAGTGGGGACGACAGGTCCGCCTTGTGAGCCACCTGGAAACGGGACAAGCATGATGGGCCATCTCGACGTCCAGTCCATCGCCAACCAGATCTGCGGTTCCTTCGAGGAGTCTGAATTCGACAAGAAAAGCTACCTCCCTCTGGACCGTCTCTCCGAGATTCTGGCCCCCGGCGTAGTTCGAACGCTTCTACTTGAACACTTTGATGAGAGGACTACGGACGAGTTTAAGGCCGAGATCCTCGGCACGGGGCTTTGTGATGGTCCATCTCGGCCGAGGCGGCGTAGGATATTCGCCATCTTGATTCTAGTTGAGCAAATCAGGAGACTGGGGGAGTTCATCGATGCAAAAGTCGACGACTCGAACCTCCCCCTTTCCTTTGAACGCAGGAAGGGCCCAACGAGAAAGGTGTACTATACCCACCGTGATCCAGAGGAGCCACCTTGCTCCTTCACCGAGTGGCCTTCGAGGATCGCAGAAAACTTCCGCAACTACCAGCAGACTATCCACGTGCCATTCTTCAAGCTTCCCGGCGACGAGGTTGCCTTCTACGACCTCCAGCACGATTCTACACTCCCGTTCTGCCGCCACGAAGAACCCAAGAGTGGTGGCTACGGAAGTGTACGAAAGGTCAGCATCCATCATGCACACCACTACCGTGGCAATCGCCCGGAGGTAAGTTTTTTTTCTTTTTCTTCTTCTTCTTTTCATTATGGTTGTTATCGAGTTTCTTACCCCTCCGCGTAGGACAAGAAGCCTCTGGAATGTGCAGTGAAGCGACTCCACGTCCCAAACCAGGATGCCTATCTCAAGGAGGTGGAGATCTTCGACAAGCTACATGTAGGCAAGGAGAAGGGAGGGGATCTCTCCAACCACCTCATCTCCCTGCAGCTGACCTACCGGCTGGGCCAAGACTTCTACCTGGTGTTTCCCTGGGCCGACGGAAACCTGAAGGAGTTCTGGGGCAAGCAAACAGCCGATCCGTCAAGCTCAGCGTATGGCCTCTGGTTCTTCGACCAGTGCTGGGGCATCGCCCGCGGCCTCCGCAAGATCCACCACCTCGGGACCAACTCCATAAAGCGCGCAAAGGAGACCCTCCTGGACGCAGAGAACGGCCCCAAGATGGTGCTCGCACAGCTCCAGGACGACAACCAGTGGGGGCGACACGGCGACATCAAGCCGGAGAACATCCTCTGGTTCAAGGACCACCATGGAAGACGCGACCACCTCGTCATCTCCGACTTTGGCCTGACGCAGTTCAACAGCGCCAACTCGAGATCCAAGGTGCTGCAGGACAAGATCCAGGGCTTCTCGGGCACGTACCGGCCTCCGGACCTGCACCTGGAGGGCGAGATCTCTCAGAGGTACGACGTGTGGTCTCTGGGCTGCGTCCTCCTCGAGTTCACGTCCTGGTTCTTGCTCGGCTACGGGCCGACAGTCGGGGACTTTTTGAAACAACGCCTGAACGACAGGCACGAAAAGAAGACAGCACGAGAGGACAAGTTCTTCAGCCTCATAGAGGGCACTGGCGAAAAGAAGGGGAAAAACGCAGCGGAAGTAAAGGACTCGGTGGTTGAGGTAAGCACACGCCACTCACTCCTTAGTTTGCTATGGGGTTTTACTAATGAAACGTTGAACTTGATCAGTGGATCAAGAAGCTACACCGGCATGAATACTGCACCGAGCCACTTCACGCGCTCCTGGATCTCATCCAGTTCACGATGCTGGTGCCAAACTCTCGGCACCGCTGGGACTGCGATCAGATCCGCAACGAGCTCGGGAACCTTCACCAATTATGTCCGAAACACGGTGCTGTTGTTGAGGGAGTTCCAATGAGACCCAACCCTCGCAGATACGCCCCGCGAGACGCTGCAGCAGAGCAAGGCGAAAACTACAGGACCCAAAGCCGGCGCGT
Source organism: Fusarium nematophilum (assembly GCA_033030565.1). Lineage (NCBI taxonomy): Eukaryota > Fungi > Ascomycota > Sordariomycetes > Hypocreales > Nectriaceae > Fusarium > Fusarium nematophilum. The sequence goes on from JAVIXY010000159.1 coordinate 74,226, forward strand.
ATCTGACGCGGAACTCCAAGATGACCAGGCCAACCTGACCTCTGAAGAAGAGTCGGGCCGCAAGGTGCCATCTTTTGTACACGGGAACACCGACGACACATTGCTCGAGACCTCCCAGGGCAACGTCTCTACCCAGACTCCCTACACAAGCCGGGAGGCCACGCAGCAAGAGGTGGACAACCTCGGGACTGGGGCCCAGTTCGATACCACTTTAGATAAAAGGGGCCAGTACGAGGACGCCTCTGCCTTGAGCGTCCGCCTGACCAACTCGAGAGTGTCCAACGGGCCCGGCAGCAGTCCTGAGGGAAGCCATCGCCAACTTGTAGCAGAGACTCTACCGGCAGCGGCGTCTCGAGATGATGAACCTTCTACCTATGCCTCGCGGCCTGGCAATTCCAGGAAGCCTGATCCTGGGCTGGAAACCCAGGTTTCAAGAGGGACAAGTTAGTTCATAGGTGGCTTTTCCCTAGTGTCGGTAGCTAACTGTGGCAACCAGATACCATGCAACCGGCGGAGCCAGGGCCTCCAGGTCGAGGGAGGATAGGTGAAAGGGTCTTAAGTTGGATGACGAAGATGCTATGCAGCCGATGAGCTGATGCCCGAGATCCAGGGTCTACAAATCGACTCTTGCTGATCTTATTAATCAATAATCCAGCCAAAGAAGTATATACGAATCCCTTCAGCGCGGACATAAGGAGCTTGAAAACAGTACATAATACGATGGTTCATGTATCTATTTATTTGAAATGACTTGGGACTATCATTAGTCTCGAGGACATCCGTACATATACAATCTATGGTACAAAGAGCTGAATTCAAAACGCAGGCAATCTAAGTCTTCCCAGCACCACCCTAAAACCGATGGATCTGATCCTTCCGGAACCCGATCTGATGCAACACACCGGGCGTCATCCTCTTCCCAACAAGCGCTTCCTCCATCGCCGGCGGCCCACAAACAAACACCTTCGTATCCCCCCGCCCCGGAGCCGGCACAACCTCCCTCAGCAGCTCCTCATTCACATACCCCTTTCTGAAAGGCGACCCTTCCTTCGGCCTACTGACCGTGTACACAGCCTTAAACCGTCCAGGAAACTCCTTTGAGAACCGCTCAAACTCATCCTTCAACAAGACATCCTCGTCTGTATTAACACCAAACACTAGCGTCGTGGACGTCTTGTCGTCAGGGTTCCTAAGGATGCCCTGCGCAAGCTGGTAGATTGGCGTGATTCCTGCGCCACCGGCGATGAGGGTGATGTGCGAGTAGCTGTTGGGTTTCCAGCTGTAGCCTCGAAGGGCAGCGGCGAAGAGGAGCTTGTCTCCTGGGGTGAGGGAGTGGAGGTGGCCGCTTGCTTTGCCGTCGGGGTACTTTTTTACGAGGAGTTCTAGGTATCCGGGTTCATCTGATGGTGTTAGTGAGTTGTACCTTTATAAGGAAGGTTCACTACCTGCGGCAGAGACGGGGGTGTATGGTCGTGGAACGGGAAGCCATCTTCCTTCAGGCCACGAGAGGGTCAACAGGGCGGCTATAGAGTGTGAGAACAGTCCTTAATTAGGGGGGGAATGCATACATGTTAGAGGAAGCCCACTGATGGCCGTCTCCTGAGGCAGCTTAAACCGAAGCCTCTTCGTATTATGGTTGACCAACTCAGAACTCTCCAGCGGGAGAGACACAAAAGCAGGACCGCCCTTGAAGACCATTGTCGGAGAATTCGACTCGGCAGACGCGTTTCCAAACAACAGCTTGGCAAGGATGCCAGCTCCGATTCCAGAGGCTGCCAGGGTGGCGATGACGGGTGCCGGCCGGACAGAGCGCAGGGCGGGAAGAGACATTGCTGTAATCGATCTTAATAAATTAGTCTATATGGCTTTCAAGTCCTTGGTTAAAAACCCAGGATCACCTCTATTTATATATTTCGTATTTTACGCATCCGGTCCCGAGTGAGCTGATTTCGGCGCCGCGTGTCGGTCTTCCGGCTTTTACGGACAAGTACAAAATGTCCGGGACCGACAGCGCCACTAGCAGCCCGGAAACGGCCCCATGCCGGCAAGATCAGTCGATGGGCGGATATTCTAGGAAGGATTTGAAGGAATTCGGGAATTTGGGTATTTCGAATTGACGTAGAGGGATGTCTTACGGAGATGGATCTCGCGACAAGTGCCGACCGGGCAGTGCCGGTGCTACGGCGGCCTCAGTACAGGTTAATTGGCGAAGAGTGTACATTGCCAGCTGCATCAACCTCTCATCAAGTATCGGCTACAATTGTCCTTTTCGGGAACATAATCACCTACATCCTTCCTCAAACACCTCAATCCGTCGAAGCTGAACGAGACTCCAATAGCGTCCTGTAATTGACAGAGTCTTACATGTCCCAGAACCTCCCCATCCAGGCGGGGTTGACCTTTCGCACAAGCATCCCAGACTATTGATCTCTCTGCACCATCTTCTGCTTTGAGCCACAGTCGAATCGCCCTATCGAGCGCCATCTCTCAAGACAGCCACTCACGAAGCTGTTGTGGAGAACATATCGCCTGTATTTGTCGGCGACCGCGGACGCTTACGCATGCTTCGCCCTGATCTAGACCGGCCGACGCTGGTCGATAGAGCCGCTTCTTCATTCAGCCAGCCTTCCATGGCTGGCTGCTGCATGATGTCCACTTTGCCTCGGATAAAGAGCCAGAACTTCATCTCCAGCCAGCCTCAAGAGCTGCGCGCATGGATAAGTGGATTCAAATGCGCACCCGTCCCGCCTCGGGCCGCCGCCGACGCCTCCCGCTCAGACATGAACCGCTCACCCGCCAGCCACTTTAACCACCTCTCGATATGCAAGAGACAACTCACAGGATAGCGGCAACTACATCTAGTCGAAAGGCCTCAAGATGGGTATAAAAGCACCCATCTCCCAATCTTGCAACAGTCTCCTCACCATCTTCACTCTTCACCTTCACGAGCTAGTCTCCACCTTCAAGAGCCAGTCTCACATTCTTGAGCAAGCCTCGCCATGTCTTCATACTACCCCATCACCGGCATCCAGGACGGCCTCGACCCCAACCATGCCAAGCCCCTCCGCGAGGTCCCCGTCCGCATGGAGGTGGACGAGTGGTACACGTCGCAGGACCTGGTGCACATCAACCAGCGGGCGCTGTTCTTCCCTGCCTTTTGGAAGTTTTCCCAGATGGACCCTCACGAGAAGCTATCGTGGTTCCAGATTGCGGGTGAGTTGGTAACATACTGTATGATGGTTCTTGCTAATGCCCTTTAGGAATCCACGGGCAGCCCTTCATCGCGTGGGATGAGCCCCCGAGAAAGGGCGTGGTTCCCAACAAAGGGTACTGCACTCACAACAGCATCCTCTTTAGCACCTGGCACAGACCATACATGCTGCTGTGGGAGGCAAGTTCCCGCTTGCTATCACTGAAAGGCAACTAACACCCCACAGCAAGTCATCTGGGAGCTCATGCTCAAGGAAGTAGACAGCTATCCCGCCGACGAGCAGCCCGCCCTCCGCGAGGCCGCCAACTCCTGGCGCTTCCCCTACTGGGACTGGGCCCTGAAGAAGCCCGTCGACGGCAGCACCGACAACCTCGACTACAACGTGCCCCTTGTGATCCGCGACCAGAAAGTCCGCATCCGTCTGCCCACCATCGACCTCGAGGGCGAGTACCCCAACGCCTTCTACCAGTTCACCATGCCCAAGGAAAAAGGCCGCGCAGACAAGATGAAGATGGGCTCCGATAGTCTCGGCTCCGACGACAAGCCCCTCGAGGACCTCAGGATCAAGGCCATCCTCAACAGAGACGAGGACGTCGACTACAAGTACCCCGTAAGTCAACCCCCAACCCTCTACATCCCCATCTAACAAAGCCAGTACGACCAATGCACCGGCACAAGCCGCCACCCCACCGCCACGAGCGTCACCCAGGCCGCCTGGGTCGACGGCTCCCAGGACAACGACGCCATCGCCAAGGACCTCCGCGACTACAAGTGGGACCCCGTCCACGACCGCGAGGACTCCCGCTTCGGCAACATGACGGCCAGTCTCCGCGACGCCTTCTACCGCCTCACCACCATAGAGAAGTTCGAGGACTTTGCTACCAAGCGGGCTCCCGGGTACGGCGCCAAGAAGGCCAACCTGCGCGAGGCGAGGAAGCCTCATGCTTTCGACTCGGCGGAGAACCTGCATGATAATGTGCACGGATGGTGCGGCGGCGACGAGGTGCTGACGGAAAAGAGAGATGTGCGACTGCTGGGACACATGTCTAATGTTCCTGTTGCGGCATATGATCCCATCTTTTGGCTTCATCACTGGTAGGTCACCAGTTCTTGTATGCGAGCTATATGTTAATAGTCGCAGCAACGTCGATCGCCTCATCGCCATCTGGCAGATCCTCCACTCGACATCCTGGTTCGACGACAACGACGTCCGCAACGAAGACGCGGGGACCTTCGCCATCGAGTTCGAGCACAAGGACAAGCCCAGCGACGAGCTCAAGCCGTTCCGCAAGAACGCCAACGGCGAATACTGGACTTCTGACGCGGTCGCCAATGTCACAGCCCTGGGGTACACGTACCCTCAGCTGGAGAAGTGGCAGCATCTTGACTCAAACGGAGAATACAACAAGGACGCCCACCTGGACCAGCTGCGCGAGTACCTCAACCGCAACTACAACTCTGCCTGGACGGCAGCCGAAAAGTCAGAGCTTACACCTGATCCGCAGCAGGATGCTGCTGCCCCCGTGCCCCTCGGCAGCCTCGACTCCATCATCAAGGTCACGGGCAAGAAGCCAGTGGACCTCACCATCGACGACTACGTGGTCGACGTGGTGTACGAGAAGTTCGCCCTGCGCGGCAAGAAGTTCACCGTCCACGTCTTCATCGGCGAGGTCCCCTCCGACCTCCCCTACACGTTCGGCGCCCCAGGCACACAAGTCGGCCAGGTCATCAACTTCTCCTCCGAGCCACCCGCCGACGAATCCTCTCCCGGCTGCGGCAACTGCCAGAAGCAGCTCGCAGACCATACAAAGTCCACCGGCCGCGTCGTCCTCACAAACGCCCTCATCACGCGCTGGAAGAACCAGATTGTGCATTCCCCCGCTGATCCTGCTGGTCCTGCGGTCCTGGCTGACATGACGCCTCCCAATGTGGTCGAGTTCCTCAAGCATAACTTGCATTGGAGGGTCACCTCGCTTGGAAGGATTGTTGACCCAGAGCAAATCCCGTCGGTCAAGGTGACGCTTGCGGTGGGCAAGGCGGACCACTTCAAGGACCGGAGCAAGATGTCCAGGTTCTACGACTACAAGGCTGCGTACGAGGTTACGCAGGGGAGGCCCAATGGCGCGAACCCCGAGGATGATGAGCTGTACCCTCCTGGTTTTGAGTACAGTCCTGAGTAGGGTTGAACATGTCTTTAAGTAGATCTATATAACACCTAAATGTACAAATGCTGTGACTATATCCAATTCATGTACTACAATTCGTCTAACCCCAACGCTCATGGTATCAAGTTCAACCTCCCATCCACATCCCTCGCTACCTCAATCGACTGCCCCAGAACCCCCGTCTCCCTCTCCGACAGCTCCGTCGCCTCCCTCCCCGCCATGCAGCTCATGTCCTTCTTGCTCCCGCCCTTGTGCCACTTCTGGTCGATCATCCAGTGCGTCGGCACCTCAAACTCGGTCTGGTTGACGGCCTTGTTCTTGAGCAGCCCGCCGTTGTACCAGAGCAGCGTTTCGTTCTGGTCGACGTGGGCGATGACGAAGCTGCACACCCGGACTTGGTCGTCGTCACGCTTCTCGGGGGATTCATCAGTGGCCTCCTTCTCCAGTTCCTCCTTCTCCAGCTTCTCCTCCTCCTCCTTGGCTTTCTCAATCTCCGCCTTTGTAGGCCCCAACCAACCCACTATCCCACCATAGTGCGGCGAAAACGAGTACCCCGACCCCGTCGCCTCAAAGCCAATCCACCACGACTCCTTATCCCCATACGTGATCTTGTACGTCACCTCGTTCCTCACCCCATCCGAGTTCTGCCATCCAACATGCAGCAGCCCAATCAGCACATCCAGCCTCCCCTTGTCCACCACCACAATCCCCGAGTCCCCCTCCTCAGAGTACCGCTCCGTCCACACGAGCGACTTGTCCGTCTCTTCGCTCGGGTGCTTGAGCTGCTCGTGCCACCAGTCTTGGCGGTCGGGAAAGCCCCCCTTCCAGAGGAGCCTGTCGTGGAAGAGAAGAGCGCCGCTGTCCCTGAAGCGGTCTTGGAGGAGGAGCTGCTGCGGATCCTGCAGGAAGACGGCGTCGGCGTCTAGCAGGATGACTTTTTCGAAACTGCTCGCGAGGGCGGCAAACGGCTTGATGGCCCATCCGCCCTCTGCCAGCTTGAGGGTGCTGTCGTCAAACACGGTGAGTATGTCCAGCATGTCGATGGTCACGCCCTCGGCCGCCGCCTGGATGGTCTCCCTCCCCGCGGGCGAAAGGTCGTCGTCTCCAGCATACACAACCTGGATCGGCAACTCGGTCTTGTGCACGCGCGTCAGCGACGCGACAAGATGGCATGCGAACCGCAGGGTCTTTTCGCCCGTGGGAATAACAATCCCAGCCGGCGCCTTGGTAGAAGTTGTCGCATTATCAGAAATCCCCAAGCGACGGTAAATATCCGCAAGCGGCGGCGACAATCCCTGCTCCGGCTTCAGGTACGGAAACAGTGATTCAGCAACCTGCTCAACGAGCCGCGCCGTCTCCTCCGTCTCCTCCCCCTTGCCCACATGGCCCTCGACCTCCTCGATCCACGACCTCAGCAATTGCGCCCGCTGGCCCAGCTCCCCAAACATCTCCTTGTAAGGCTGGCGCAGAGGGTAGTCGAGAAAGTACTGGGCGCCCAGCCGGATGGGCTCCAGGTCCTGCAGGCTCGGCGCATCGGGCCGGCCGGGGCGGCTCGAGCTGGCGGATTCGGCGGACGGTGTGGAAAGCGACAGGTCTCGGTAGCGAAAGGCGAAGACTACAAAGAGCCAGATGAAGGCGATGGCCGCCGTGATCTGTATCGACTGCGCGCTGAGGCGCATCGAGGGCATTCGAATCATGGCGGCGGGCGAAGAACGAATAGCGACATTTAGAGACAAGAGACTTTTGCCAAGATGGGCCGCAGGCAAACAGGGGCACTCAGAATACTTATACTACGGTATGAGGCATAAAGTATGTTAGCTCGCCCCAC